>VWYP01030577.1:73585-99403 GCA_013400435.1 Pycnonotus jocosus | reverse complement strand
CGCTCCGAGCCCTGCGGCGGCGGCAATGGCAGCGCGGGCGGCGGGCCCTGCGCGCCCGCGGGCGGCGGCCCCTCCGTGGTCACCGCCATCGCGATCATGGCCCTCTACTCCGTGGTCTGCGTCGTGGGGCTCTTCGGCAACTTCTTGGTCATGTATGTCATCGTCAGGTGAGTGCCGCCCTGCCCTGCCCCGCCCCGCAGCCCACGGCCGCTGCCGTCGGGGCGGAACCCCGTCGCCAGGAGCCGGGATGCGGGACGGTGTCCCGGCGGGGATGCTGCCGTCCCCCTCCGCCGGCTAGCGCGCAAAAGGACACACTGGGGGGTGCGGACGGGCGCCGGCCCCCGCGGGAAAAGGGAAGAAGGCTTTTGATAAAGAGCCGGAGCGAGTGATGGGGAAGAGAAACTTGGGGTGAAATCGTGGGGGGCGGCCGGTCCGTCAGAAACCGCTGCGCGTCCGAGGATGCTCTAAGGACCCTCCGAGCTGCAGCACCTCTGCGAGCGGCTCTGGCCAACGGGGCCTGAATCCCGCACCTGTCCCCTAAGGAGCGAGGATTTAAAGGGACTGTAGGCACTGCCTGTGGGCTTGTATGGGTACGGGATGGTACACGGATAGCCGGCACGCATCCACCTGTCTTTCCACCCACATCTCCCAAATTCACGAACAAAATGTAAATGGCACCGCGGTTAAACGCTTCTCTGTAACCGTGTTTGGACGTCCTCTGCCTCAAGTCTAGATCTATGTGTTTCTATTGAAATACATTTGTATATGTGTATAGACATAAATGCGTATACACGTGTATAAATACGTATTCCGTGATCGCGACCGCCTCCCGTAATTCCGGCGTTCCGGCTGTGCTGCGGCACTTCGCAGCTTTCTCGCCCGCAAGAGAAAAAGCCCCCAGTGGGGCTATTACAGATCAGATCACGCGCGATAAATCCATTGCCCGTAAATGAGCGGAAAACGAGTGAGAGGGAGATGAAAGAGGCTCCCTCGCCGGCCTGGCAGCGGAGCGGAGCTGGGTAGCTGGAAGCGGTTGGCTTCCGTGGGGGAACACTGCCACCTCCCGGGAGCCACGGGCCGGCAGCGGGACCGCGGGCCGCGACAGGACGGGGCTGGCTGAGCTCATCTCCCCTCGTGGCTGCTCGTCGCTTCCAAACCAAGCATCCATCGAGCCCTGGAGAGCCCAGCGGGCGCTTTTAAGGGGGGCAGATGGGGATGGTCCAGGGGCGCGCTCCGTTCCTATCGAGGCAGCTCCAGCATTTCCAATTTCCCCCCAGTCTGGAGCGTCCATTCTCCCTTTTAGCTCTGCATTCCCCGAGGAGTCGGGGCCACAGGATCCAGGGTTGTCTCTTGGCATCAGTGGCATGCCAGCGGCAGCGGGTGGGTTTGTGGGGCGTGGGTACAGCGCAAGCAGTGCCAGCTGTAGAAAGCCGGGGGTGAGGGTCGCGGTCACGGTGGGGTGCTGCAGCAGGATGGAGGATGGTTCCTTGGGCACGTGTTAGGGATGTCACTGCAAAGCCTGTGCATGTGCTGGACCTAGTGGGAACAGAGTATCCGTCAGTGGTTCAGACTAGAGCAGTCCAGAAACCTTGTGGGTTTAACTAGACTAAAGGTTGCATGCCCAGAGCTGGGGAGATTCTCTTCTGTCTTGTGATTTTGGTCAGTCTGAAACTCAAGCTGTCTGTGTGAAGATGCATCTGCAGAAAGGCTCCTGAGTGGGGGCATGACTGCAATCACCATCGCAGTGTTGAATGCATTCCTCTGGGAGGAAAAGCAGATGCACAGTGTAACAGAGACAGGACAGCTGTCAGCAGAGAAATATGCCACAGGTTGTCCCTGCCTGGAATTATGTATTTATTATCCTGGGCATAACCCTTACTAGGTTCATAATTCTTACAGTAATTAATTGAATTACACTTGCACCACAAAGCCAAATCGAATGAGGCACTTGTATTTAGATTTCTATCTAAAGAAAGCATTGTTCCCTGAGATGACAGCTTAAAAACAAAAGCCAGAAGCAATAGGAGAAAGCAAAAATACATCTTCATTTTACGGAGGAAAACACAAATTAAATGGCTTGTCCAAAACCATCGGGAATTTTATGGCAAACCCTACATCTCCTGTGCAGGAACAGGTTTTGGTATGACAGAATTCCTTTCCAATTAATACCACGCAGCTGTTTAACAATTGGGATGACAGGGAATTTACATGCTAATGGCTGAATAGGATCTGTGGCTTAAGCAGCATGAAAATACATTCCCTTTCTGTGCTTCTCTGTGAGTGTAGTGTGTCTGGTCAGCAATAGGGAACTTAGTGATTTAATTCCTGTTGCAAGGTGTCTTAGCTTGCTTGAGATTGTTTCAAATCATAGAATATGAACCTATGAAATGGTGACCCTGTGTGCTCACATTCATGCCTCCTTGCATCCGAATACACATAAGAGGCCACAGTTTCCATGGATTGGATTTGTCATCATATAAAATTCCCCTTCTTTATCTGCCTTTCCCATCATGCCTGCTCAGGAAGAACGAAACATTGAACTTCAAATTAATTGTGAGAGAAATTGAGGCTACTAAAAATTAAGATTTTTAAGTAATATTGGTACCTAATTTGGTGCTAGGAGTTGGGAGGTAGGTGCTTAGATATTTGAAACTGTCCTACTTGCCTTTCAGAGTCCAGCCCCAGTGAAAGCAACAGTGACTTCAGGTCGAGTGTGCTCCATGCCAACATCTCATGCTGGGTTTCTTTGGAAATAGTGTTAAAGTAATTATATCATTCTTATAAACATTATTACTCTTAAATTTTTTCCACATGAGGCAAATCCAGGGGTTTGGAGCCAGAGCTGTGCAAGTGCTGGCCTGACAGGGAGCTATCACTATCACTCCACAATGCCACCTTGCTATCCCTGCTGGGGCAAACAGAGGTCAGAAAGGAGACGTGTTCAAGGAGGAGTTGGAAATGTATTGTGATTATCAATGTGAAAAGAAGACTCTTCGTGCAAAGCAGGTCCATGGATTTCCAATTTATACACATTAGTTATAATTAATACATTCTCATCCACCCTCCTCATTCTTCCAGATGGTTCCTGTTCAGCTGAATGCTTTCATCTTTGAAATAATATTTACGTGTTTTGTATGTAGTGTGTGAGGCTTAACCTCATGTTACTGATACTGAGCTGTTTCCTTTCTCAAGTACCAAAAAATAGCTTCAAGTGACAGCAGTAGTAGTTTCATAGGTTTTACTGCCAGCTGTGAATTTCCTGTAATCTGAAAAATCTGTAGATAATTTTAATTATCTGTTTTCCTCGTGTGCTTTGTATAAGTGTAAATTACTAATATGAACACAATGTTGTTATGGCTATATCAACAACAAATGCTACTTCTAGCTGCTGCAGAGTACAAGATAGTGTACAATTAGTACCATGTGGCATTAAATTAATTTTCACGGTAATCCAAAGGCTTTTCCAGCATTCTCATCAAGTTGATGGAATATTGGTTTCACAATTAGAGTGGAAATAAGAATATGCCTTGTGATAAAGGCAATATGCTAGAAAGCTGCAATAGATCCTACATGAAAATCTTAAGCATTGCAGGTCTGGAAGTGAGGGTAAGCTCACAGAGGCCCCAGTCCTCTGCAATCCAAATGCTCTGGGAGAGCTGTAATTCCACCAACAGCCGCTGAAGTCACTCAAGTTGAGAGTGATTCCTCGATTGTTTTGCTATAAATTTTTCACATATGATAAACAAAGGGGCCTCAGGTTCTTCACAGTCCTTTGTAGAGGAAGGAAATATCTTGTTTCCTTGAGTAAATTATTAGACTGCTTTAAAGAAAAAAAAAAAAGGCAAACAGGGAAAGAAGTTGAAGAAGGCCTCTCTCTGAAATTAAGAGGAATCTTTCCATGGGTCTTAAAACAGCTTCTTAATAGTGTTTTGAAAAAAAAAAAAAGCTGTGATTGAGTCATCATCTAATCTGGAAAGACTGTGTAGCACTGAAAACTCTGGTTAGTTCAGCTGAGCTCACTCACAATTCAGAAAAACTGTTCTATTAAGTAGAACAGACTTAGAGTTGAAATTCCAATTGTAGAAATAATTGATATTGCCAGAGGAATAAATATTCTCACACATGTGCACTAAAGTGTGGAGCCTTTTTAGAGAAAAAACCTTGAAAATTATCACAGCCTTGAAAGTGAATGAAGCAAAACAAGTATTTCTAAAAAATAGCTTCTTTGCGAGGTGACATGGTGTTATGAGTGCAGTAAGGTGACCTTCAGCATCTTTTGTAGCAGCGTAGATCAGGGAGCTTAGAAACCGAGAAGTGGATTAAATTCCTGGTTTTCTTTCTTGTCCACAGCCTCATGAACTTCTCTGCGTTTGCACAGCATTGCTTGTGTGAGTGTGTCCTGCCTGTTCCTCTGACTGCAAAGGTTGCACGCCCGTGCTAAGAGCTGAAAGCCTCAGCAGCCTTATCCAGTCATGTCAATTATGAATTAATGCAGCATTAATAACAGCAGCAGCCAGAAAAGACCTGGGGATGAAACTGAGGGAGCACTGTTGGGCAGGAGCAGCAGAGGAGCTGGATTAAATCAGCAGCATAGCAAGGGGTGACCCTCAGCATCCTGCCTTACAGAAAGGCAGGTGTCCCTGTTTGCACACTGTTTGTGATGGAGTTTACCAACCTTTGCTAGTGGGTAAATGTTTAACTAGCAAGCAGCTCCCCTTCCTCCCCCAAGATGAAGGAAAGCACACAGATAAAATGGAATGTATACCTATATATATATATAAATTTTATTTTTACAGACATGAAAATTTGACCAAAAATGCATGAGGCTGCAACCTGGGTGTAACGCCCATCTTTGAGGAAGCAGAGGCACCTGAGGGATGAGTGAGAGCTCTGCAGCCCCAGACTCATCTCCAGACCCTGGGCCTGGCATGCTGTTCTGTGTGCAGGAGTGCACAGACCCTCTGGCTCTGCTAGTGCCTACCACCAGGCAGTTCTGGGCAGAAAACAACCCTTCTCACTCAACTTGCCTGTAAAAGCTGTTTGATCCCACTGTAACTTTTCCTGGAGTGATATTATGGTAATGGCTCTCGTGAATAAATAGTGTTAAGCACTTCCTGATTTTTTTTTTAATTTCTTTGTAAAAAATAACCAAAAGTTACCAGCTTTTCAAGGCTTCAGTAAGGGTAGAAAATACCGTATGCACATATTGCTTATATTACATAATTGCTGGCAAGCTAATGACTAATGAGCTATTTAGCTAACATGATCCTGAAGTACTGCTTTATCTCATTTTCATTTACAGTGTTTTCCCAAACCATCAAGCATAACTTTTGCTAAACACTGTGGATAAGCTTTTATAGCTTTTCTAGATCAAAAGGTGGCATATTTACAAAAGTCTCATACGAAGCATGATGCAAGTCCAAATGTCTCAGAATCATAATTTAGCTTACTAGCCTCTTTTCCAGCCATAGCCAACAGCTGATGTTTAGTCACAGAGTGGAAAAAATAGGGGCAACACTGTGTAAGTTTCCTTCTAACAGACTTTTAGACTGCAGAAAGACTTTCTGAGCTGCAGTTTGCATTAGCATTTATTCAGTAGCTTTTTGTGGACATTTCTAACATGCAGCACTCCCCAAAAAAATGAGGATCAAAAATAAGATTGGAAAAAGGTCACAAAGATCATTAACAGACATTTTCAAAAAATTACTTATTTTCATGATGATTCCAAGTGAAAACAAGACTACTCTCGTAATTATATTTTTGAAAAATCCAAAAGCAACTATTTTCTGAATTGTTGTGCTTAAGCTGATATCAAAGAAAGCTCATTTTATGACCATCTGTGTCTCCTTTGGTTTACATCAGGAATTTGGGGTTTATGGTATTGAAAGTGGGAATATTATAATTATCTTTCAAAGACCCCAGACCCTTTTGGAAGTGGGCTTTTAATGGTGTTCACTGTCAAGGAGTTCCACAGCTTAGCAGAGCTGTGATAATCATTCTCATTCATCCATTTAATGTTAAACACTTCTAAATTTTATTTATATTTCCCTTTGAATTTACATGATGAAAAAAGGTAGGGATGACACACCATAGCTAATCAAATAACTGTGAAGGACATGAAATAGATTTTTTCCACCGTCTTACTGAGAAGTGTTCAATTATCAGCTATAAGATCTTGTGTCTCAGATGAAGAATAAAACTTCAGAACAAAAATGTTTGTGTAAAATGGAACATCTCCTCCTCGTTGTGTTGTGTGGAGCAGTTCCAACTGAGTGAAGTCTCCTTTTTAAGGGGGAACAGGGAGCAGCAGTTGTCACTGTGCTAGTCTTCAGCCCTGGAATGTGCTGCCCCTATAGAAAAATCATCTAAGGAGCCAATTACCCAACTCATTCTCATAAGATCGTGGTCTTAGTAACTCCCATGGAGCTGCAGTTTCAGACACAATCTCATCCTTGTCATGTAGAAACTGAGGCCATGATTTCCAGGACTTTTGATTTGGTCTTCTCATGTAACACATAACTGTGCTCCTTCTTCCTGTCGTGCCAGCTTCCACCATTGCCTGCTGTCCCCTTCTCCCCACATCACAGGCAAGCCTTCCACTGCATTTATTCTCTCTTTAGTTCCTTTGTCTCACCTCTGTGGCTCCTTTCCAGATCACACTCAGCAGCTTCACCAGAAGATCCCAATCTCCTGTATGCAACAGGCCATTTCTTGTACACCTGGTGTTACTTTGGTCTGTACAGTCTGTGTATGGCCTGGCCTCCAGCCCCATGCCTTCTCCCTGCTACCCTCTGACCAGGGGGATTGATTACCTGCTGTTCCCTACCACGCCTTTAAGGATCTCACATCTATTAGCACTAAAACTGTCTTCAAAGGCTTCCCTGCCAGCTTCCCTGCTGACCAGGGATATTTCATGTACAGTCCTTATCTCAGGTGATCACTCTACAGATCAGGAGGAGGGTACCAGCACCTGGAAACCAGACAAGGTAGCTGATAACTTGTCCTCTCTAGAAAAATGTCACCACAGTTATCAGAGGCGTAGTCAGCAGTTTTACTCTCAGTCACACTTCCCTGAAGGCAGAGGGGAGAAAGTCAGATTGAATATACTGACAGTTTTCCTTTATATGTCTTACTAGCAAAGCAAAACCTTCAACAATAAGCACCTGCTGCTGGATAATGGCAATAGATTGAAGTTAGCCTTTTTAGCACCATTGATTTATTTCAGAGAGATATGTTACACAATAACCGTGAAAGCAGCGACCTTTATTGGAGACCCATATATGCCTCAGCACCAGGCAAACAGAGACTCACATAAAAGTGGCTTAACAAACAGGCCAGATTAAGTTCTGAAATAACTGGCATTTTCCCCCCGTTGAGCTAGGCTGGAAGGGAAGGAGGTGTACCAGCAGATGACTGTTTGGGCACTGGAGCATACTTACTACTCTCATTTGGCTTTTATAATTAAGTGGCTTTTTATGATGTCTGAGGAAAGGAGAGAAAATTAGGAGTTATAAGACATGGCAGCATCTTAAATATTTTTGTGGCAAGTGATACACCTATACCTGTTCTTGGCTGGTTCTCCACCCCTTTTTGGGAAAAAAAAAATCACATCAGTTTTATTTTGTATGGATTTCTGCCAGGGTATTTTTCACATTTATGTTACTTAAAAGACATAAAATAAGAAATTGTAAAATAATTACCTGTTATGACTACTGTGAAGTTTGTGTGTTCTGTCTGAAGTAATCTCCTTGCTTGTTAATCCTCTCAGTCAGACATCAGGGGAAAGGACCAGCCTTCCTCCTGAAAACAGCTATTTTTCCCAAAAGCAATAAGTTTTGGGAAAAAAAGCTTGGTTTATTTTTTCCAGGTAGGGACTAAACTCACTGGCTCAAACTGAATAGCAGAAAGAGGACTTCTATATGATGCCTTTCAGTAGCAAAAAAATCAAATCAAGAAGAGCTACAAAGACAGCAGCAAGTCATTTTTAGTCCAACATCCAACACAGGAAAACAGGATGAGTCAGATGCCCTCACAACTCTCTTGGTGCCACATCATCTCCCAAAAGACTGGCACTGGTGTCTAAAAGTGACTCTGCCTAAAAGGCTTTTGTTTAGCTCACCCTCTCCCAAAACTGAGGTATGAGATAATGGGGTCTGAATGGGGTCTGATGGGGTCTGAATACAAGAAAAATGGCCCTGAGCTGGTGCTGCTTCCCAGGACGTGATGTGCTCTACTTGCTTCTCCTGCATCCTGTAAGCAAATACTGCTGGATCTGCACATGCCTTGGCACTGCCCTGATGAGAGGAAGGAATAAGCTGGGAAGATGCTAACAAGGTAACCTGAGGGAAGTAAACTTTGGTGACATTCTGGCCAAATCTCGTTTGTACTATGGAGCAGAATAAAGTGACAAAGCAGTAGGAAAACAAATTCCTAGGGAGAAAAGAGGTAGCAACTGAAGCAACTACAGTGCAGCAGCTCCCTGTCCTGTGCTCAGGTCCACGCTGAGCACATGCACACTCAGACTCCTTCAGAAAATGGACATCCCCTTGCCAGTGAGTGAAGAAAGGAGAGAAAGCTGCTCCAAAACAATTTATGTGAAGTATGACCAAGTACACCAAGTAACTAAACTCTTGGATTTTAGATCTGCTGCACCCCCTCAGTATGTCATGCCTTGACATCTAAGTGGTGCCTAGTATTTTTCCTCTCTATTAAACCACCGTGGCAGGTCACAGCAGTGACAGGGTAGCACTGTGCTGGGAATCAGGATGCAAGGCTTTAACAGGAGGGAGCAGCAACTGCCTCTGTCTTTCTTAAAGGCAGTAAAAGCTTCCTCACTTCCCTATTTCAGCTTTTACCCCCAAATTCGGGATGGCTGAAGGAAGTAAGTGGACGTGATGCAAATTGCACAATTTAATTGCAACTAAGTGTAAATGCTTTCAGCTCTATCATTGTACCTGCTCAGGGTTTTGTTTAGTTTTTCTTTTCTTGTTGGTTTGGTTTCACTTAGGGCTTACCATGTTTAAATTACAGCCTTGCATAAGATCTCTTCAGCAGAACATACATCAAAAGGAACCAGAGATTGTTAACCATAAGGTGGCACCTGCAATCTGGGTGGCATTACTGCTTAATAACCTATCAGGCTTGTGCACAAATTTATGGTGCTTATAGCCAGAGATGAAATTTAATGGCTTAAGGAATAAGCATTCAGAAGTCCCCATGAATAGAAAAATCAAAGACCTAAGTTTTCAAGCTGATTAGATCATGTGCTTGCAGACAGGAAGGTTAGACCTACCCAGAATACATATGACTTCAAAACTTTTAATAGGTTACAGCCTGCCACAGCACACGTCACAGCAGTGGCTGAGATACAGTATGGGTCTTTCACTCTATACAGATTCATTACCATGGGAAGAAAAGAAAAGGATAATAAAATAGATGGACATCAGTAAAGTCTATCATTTGAGACACTTTAGCTCAAAGATACTTTCCAGAATGTGGCTTGGGAGACTTCATTTCAGTGTCAAATATTAAAACTGGATTGGCAGACAGAAAAAATTTTGAGAGTTTTTACAGACCACCTTGAATATGTTATGACTGTTCAAAGCTTTAAGGCCTCAAGAAAAATAGAAAGTATCTGATATCTCAAGAAAACATGACAAAAATTTTCTTTTTCCTACTGTTTTTGAGTTTTTGATATGCAAGGTGCACCAGAACAATCATGGGAGGAAAAAATAATAATTTAAATTGATTCAACTAGGCATACTTCACATGTTTTTAATCTTCCCACCCAAGGCGACTTCAACTAATCTAATGTATGCACATAATGATTCTTCATTTGTTTAACAAGTCATTTATGCAAGAAGAACATGAATTTGAAATGCTAACCTAATCTCCAGCATCAAGAAGAGTTGTGTCAGGTTGTCTGTGTGCGCTCACACCTTGAATATTGTGTCCAGTTCTGTCCCCTCAGTTTAGGAAGGACGTTGAGATGCTTGAGTGCGTCCAGAGGAGGGCAACAAAGCTGGTGAGGGGCTTGGAAAACAAGCCATATGAAGAACGACTGAGGGAGCTGGGATTGTTTAGCCTGGAAAAAAGGAGACTCAGAGGTGACCTTATCACTCTCTACAACTTCCTGAAGGATGGCTGCAGACAGCTGGGGCATGGTCTCTTTCTCCAGGCAGCAACTGGGAGAACAAGAGGACACAGTCTGAAGCTGCACCAAGGGAAATATAGGTTGGGTATTAGGAAAAAGTTTTTCACTGAGAGAATGATTAAATACTGGAATAGTCTGCCTGGGGAGGTGGTGGAGTCACCATCTCTGGATGTGTTTAAAAAGAGACTGGATGGGGCACTCGGTGCCATGATCTAATTGAGATGTTAGAGCTGGGTTGGTCCCGATGATCTTGAAGGTCTCTTCCAACCTACATGTTCTGTGATTCTGTGACCTAAATGTTAGCTGTTGTTTTTGTCAGCAGCCAAATCATTTTGAGAGAGTGACTGCTTTCTGCAGTGAATCTCCAGTGATTTTCTCCAGTTTTTCATGTATTTTGCGCTGAACTTAAACACAGATCTTTGAGTTGTCTTTGTCTCGAAATTAGCATCCTGTAGGCAAAACCTTGCATGCCTTTGTGTTCCTGAAAGTAATTACCAGTCTATCATCGACCAGCCCATTTCCTCAGTGCAGAAGACTGTTTCTTCTTTCCTCCTCATTGATGTTATTCAGAGAGGAAATTTTTCAAATTAATTTGTAATGTTATGTATTACTCTGAGATTGAGTAATCATCATCATTAGTAATAATAATATTAATTATTATTGTTATTATTATTGTTATTATGTCCAAGGATGCTTGGACATAAAGCTGATCTGCTTCAGAAGGGCAGAAGGCTGTGGAGGAGGGTATATCTCAACAATTCACATGGATGTAAACCACTTGGCCAAGGAGCAGTAGGGATATAACTACATTAGTTGTATAGACTACAATAGCAGTATACAAACTCTGTAAGGCTTAAATAAAGTATGATGCAAACTGAAGATTTCATTAAATTTTAAGAAGCTTAAAAGAAGAGACTCTTAAAAATATTTGAAGGTGGTAACTAAACTTTTGGAGTGGACAGGTCATAAACAGGGCTGTGGCAGGTGTTTTTGCAGAGAGTCACAAACATGCTGACATCTCTCCTGTTGAGTGAAAAATGGAAGGGAAGGTGCTCCTGGCTCCTGTCCAAGGTGCTGTTACGGTTGGGAGCTGGAATCTCTCTGAGGTTCACCTGGTGCAAGTTTGGTTTGGTTTACAAACTCCCAAGTGACCTGTGCGCAGACAGGTTGAGGGGGACCATTTCAAGACTTTCTAATAATCCTTGAATACTAGGAACTTGGTGAGTATCTGAGCTGAATTCTCACTCTTTTCTCCATTGCTTTTTCTTATTCCAAGCAAATCTCAATTGAGTGGACTGTGCAGCTCAGTTCTTCAAACTTGAAGTCTACTTTAAGGCTTTGTAGGATTGAAGATAAAGACAAGGCTGAGCTTTCCCTAAAAAATTAGACGGACATAAAGTGTATTCTTACTTTGTAAGCCTGATTTATCACCTAATATTACCAACAAAACAACAGTTCATAAATGTATATTTTATGGTACAAAACCTGCACTGAGGAGTTAGAAGGGGTATACTGTAGGTGCCAGTATTATAATGAACATAATTAATTTGACTATGTACCAAGAGCAGTATTGCGCTAAATCTTCACAAAAAGCCCCTGAATCATCACATTCTATTATTCTTTTCATTGCAGAGTTGTAAAATAAAGTAAGGCCACCCAAAGCCAACTTCTGTCTTCGCTTGCAACCTTGCTCATTGTCATGCAAATTTAATACACTTGATGTTTTAGACGCTGAAATTTCAATGTAATCTAAATACCAGTATTCAGATTTTCGTGAGTTTGCAATTGGGATTTTTTCTCTACACGTCTAAAATCTAATTTTTAGGTTCTCTAGTGAGTTTGAATGAAAGTATGAAAGCAGTATCTTAAAGGATGGCATTTATAAGTGTTGGTATTGCATTATAAATTTTGGTATTACTAAGTCCCTCTCAACTGTAGAAAATCACATCACATATACATCTGTGTCTGGATAATGGAAATGTTTGCTCTGCTTGTTCAAATAGGTAGAGTGATACCTTAGCAAACAGTGTAATAGCAGCTAAGATCAAGACTTTGAAAAGCTCCATTTTGATTGACTGTTACTTTTCCTGCTGTTAAAATCACGTTTAATCCATTGCTTTGGTGTTTATTTATTCGTGCAAAAAAAATAATCCTGGGGACACTGATAATCTACTTATTTGGAAAAATACATGTTTTACAAAATGTACCTTGCAGAAATAAGCCCCTTACAAAATCTTTAAATGTTCCATACAGAGAAACGCCCAAATCTCATAGAATTCACTGAAAAGAATATTGTAAATTTCAACAGGCTTTTGTTGATTAGGCAGTTGTGGAGGTAAGTACTTTCTATCACCGTAAGAGCTCTGCTTCTATTCATTGTAAGAACAGCATGATTAGAAGTACAAAGATTACAGAGTACATCAAGCAAAACCCTTCACTAATGGTCTATAGAGGCCATTAAACAAAGTAAGGCCAAGAACTTTTAAACTTAAACTGACAATGAAAATTAGATAGCAAAACTGAAAAATATGTAGCATTTAAGTGGGATAAGGCCCATGGCCAGTGAAGAAACTTTAATGTATTTATTTCATTCTATTTATTCTGTGTGTTTTTCTGTCCATCCTCTGTCATGCTAACCTGAAAGTCATTTACATATTGGTTGATGGTTTGGGCTTTTTTGCTGTGTCAGCATTACTTTTAAATCACAATGGCTTTAATTACTGATAACAAAGCATTGTCATTAATATCTGATGATGAGCTCTCCAGACAGACCTGCCCTGGAATCAGGGAATCATGTGTGATGGCAGCAGCGCTGAGCAGCATTCCCAAGTGTACTTTCTTGTCCAGATGTAAAGAAGGCAGGCGACCATCTAAGGTCTGAGCAGGGATCAGCAGCCTGGGTGAGGGCACAGAACCCTTTGCCTGTTTGTGCAGAGCTGAGAGCCACTGCCCCTCTGTCACTGTTCCTGCCTGAGCAGATCAGGAGGGAGCAAGCTGGATATGTCTGCTTACAACACAGTCAAACCTTCAGGTTAGCTCTGGACACACCTTTGGAGAAATATTGATTTTGATAAACCGTGGAGCTTAGTAGTGGATAAGAGGAAAAGCAAATATAAATGTTGCTGCTTTCATTTGCATCTGGAAGATTCTCCAGTAAATTGCCCGAGAAATATTTTCTCCTCCCTCCAAACAGTTTTTAGAGCTGTAGCTTTTATTGTGTACCTCTTCCACACTGCAATCCTGTACATTTTTTCCAATTTCCAGAAGAGAGAGTTGTAGATACTTGGCAGCATCTACCTCCTCCTATGTTAGTTACAAACTTGTTATATAAATGGAGTAAGAAAAATTTTAAACTACTTTCAGAATATGGAATTTATTTAGAACTTGAAAGTATCATATTCAGATCATACTTTCTCTAGGCAATCAAGATAGAGTTTGGATCTACTTGAAAATCTGTTTTTACAAACCACCCTAAATTGAAATTAGGATTGTTAGCGTCTTCTCATGCACAGTGCTAAAAATGAGAAAACAGATTCAGTACCAGTGACTTAAAATGTTCAACATAAAAGCTTTCTAGATCCATTCAACATGAAGTCTGCATTTCTGCACTCCCTACCAATGTTCCAAATGCACATTCCCTGCACAATCCTTTCACTGGGATTTTTTTTTTTTCTGGAAACTGACTCATGTTCTGAAGAGATCTAACTCAGAGAGATGAAACCCACTAAATTGTGAATTTTACATTTTGTCTTACCTAGCAGGTTCCCTGACAGGTCTTTTGAAATGAGCTGTTCTCTTGAAAAGCGCTCAATAAATTGTAAAATGTTTGATCAAACACTCTGCTTATTAGTTTTGCAGAAATGGAAGGAAGTTTCATCAAAAGAGCAAGCCATCTGACCCCCCAAAATCCAAGCAGCCACAGGGCACAGCAACCTCAGCAGCAGTCAGGGCAGCATGACCAGGAACGTTACTTTAATTGAAACATTTTTTTGTACCACTGCAAAAGTACAGCATCCAGATAAAAAGTGGGTCTCAAGTGCTGCTCATTTGGAATGACATCATTACTACTCCACTACCTACAAATGAACTCTCTATTTCTACAGAACATAGTTATGATATTTGGCATGGCATCAGCAGGTACAGAAAATCTATCCCTGTAGTACAGTATCTGATCTGTAAACATAAAATCTTTTCAGCTTCTCAATTTTTAGCATCTGCAATACTGTTTCTTCTATGTGTATCTTTTCCTGCTGCACAAGTTAAATTAATCTCCTTATATGTTCCTCCTTACATTCTTTAGCTGATGTCTCACTGAACTACCAACATGTAGCATCCTAGCATGGTCATTCAGTTAAAAGCAGAAAATGTGATCTTTGACAGTGTCTAGCATGTTATTTTACAGAAGCTTCTTACAGATGAAGCACTGAATTCTGTTTTATTTAACAGTGTCAGTTGTGGTCATTCACATGCTCTGCCAATTTTTTTTCTAGGTACACGAAGATGAAGACTGCCACCAACATCTATATTTTCAATCTTGCATTGGCAGATGCCCTAGCAACAAGTACTCTGCCATTCCAGAGTGTGAATTACTTGATGGGAACCTGGCCATTCGGTACCATCCTTTGTAAGATTGTTATATCCATAGACTACTACAACATGTTCACCAGTATCTTCACTCTCTGCACCATGAGTGTGGATCGCTACGTGGCTGTTTGCCACCCAGTTAAAGCCCTTGATTTCCGTACCCCCCGAAATGCCAAAATTGTCAATGTCTGCAACTGGATTCTCTCCTCTGCCATTGGCCTGCCAGTTATGTTCATGGCAACTACTAAATACAGGCATGGTAAGTCTGGCTTTCGTTCTAAATTGAGTACTCAACCTTTAAACTTCTTTCTGCATTGTTTCACTGTAGTGTGGAGGTATTGAATTAACTTCTGACCTCCAACCTGTGTAAAGCAAGTATCAGTGCAAATGAGTCCCTTCAACAGTTTTGCATCTGGCTGTAGTTGACTGGACAAGCAGTGCATGTGATCTGTCCTTTACAAGCAGCTCCAGCTCCTCCTGTGGCTCCACAAGTCTCGCTGTACCATTCAGTTTACTGTAGTGTTCGGAAAAGCATCTGTGCCTGCCGGCCCTCTGCTGTGGGGCAGTTCTGCATTGCCCTGCAGCATAGGAGCCTGTGCTTTACCCAGGATACTCCCACTGGGAAGCTGGCAGTCATAGACATGTTACACCCTGTCCAGCAGGACATGATAGAGAGCAGAGAGCATGTTCTGGACCACTGGTGCTCTAAGATCTTCCAAAAAGGGGCTGTGACAGCATGTCAGCATAAATCCAGACGTGCACAGTGCATAGTTACCAAGTGTCCTGTCATTCTCTTCCCCATTGCCCTGAAGTGCCCAAACTCTCAGCATATATGGTGGCTTAATCTTTCTTTTCACCATGCTTTATACTGAAAGTGAAAATGAGTCAAAGTTTAAGCATTTATGACAATTCAGCTCTTTTCATTATTTAGTATGCATTAAATTCCAAGCCATAATATGCAAAAGAGAACATGTTAATTTGGTTTTGTTTTCCTAACTCACACTTCATGCATGTTTTACAGCACTCAGTCCTACCAATGTTTGTGTCAATGACAGGTCACAGATTGCTTCATTTCACATGTTTACTTAGGTGTAAAGTCTTCATATATTTGCCTGTGATATTTAATTAAGGATAAGTTTAAAGAAAAGCAAATGAAAAACTGACCTGTATCTTCTTCTCTGCTGTTTTTCCTTCTCCTCAGGCTCAATTGACTGCACACTGACATTCTCCCACCCTGCTTGGTACTGGGAGAACCTCCTGAAAATCTGTGTCTTCATCTTTGCCTTCATCATGCCAGTCCTGATCATTACCGTGTGCTACGGGCTGATGATTTTACGCCTGAAGAGTGTTCGCATGTTATCCGGCTCCAAAGAGAAGGACAGGAACCTGCGGAGGATCACCAGGATGGTTCTTGTGGTGGTGGCAGTGTTCATTGTCTGCTGGACTCCCATCCACATTTATGTTATCATTAAAGCCCTGGTCAACATCCCAGAAACTACTTTCCAGACTGTCTCCTGGCACTTCTGTATTGCTCTAGGGTACACAAATAGCTGCCTTAATCCAGTCCTTTATGCGTTTCTAGATGAGAATTTCAAAAGGTGTTTCAGAGAGTTCTGCATCCCCACTTCCTCAACCATTGAGCAGCAAAACTCCACCCGAGTCCGACAAAACACTCGTGACCATGCTTCCACTGCCAACACTGTGGATAGGACTAACCATCAGGTATGACTAGCAGTGGAGATGTCATCTCTGGAGCCAGGCCACCCGCTTGGAGATGACATGTGTTCCGAAGTTACCACTTACACTGATTTGTAGCTGTTGGAAGGTCTGAACACCTTCAAGGTTATATTTGACACTGGTGTGTGCATACACAGAGACCCCAGTCCTGCATGGTGCTAGTTGTTCTCTGCCCTGCTTGATGCTCAGAAGCCAAGGGTTCTTAAGGTACCTGGAGTGACTGGGTCCAGTGTGCATGCATGTACAAAGCACATAAATCAGTGTTTCCATTGTAGGATGCTTGCAACAGGTTGAAAATTAATCACAGATTTCCCTGTTCATACTCCTTGTCTGCTGATGGAGACAGGAGTGGGACAGAATACAGATCTCTCTTTTTCTCCCATTGCAGCAGTGAATAAAAAGATAAAAACCTGTTCTTCTTCAATTTTCATTGATGAACAAAGAAGGCCTACCTGACCTTGTTTGTCCTGAAAGTCATGCAAGAGGTAGACCAGTGCTTGTCTACATGCAGTTCTTGTGTCAGATAATTATCTGGTGAATAAGTTGGAGTTAGATATGTGTGTATATATATGTGTGTGTGTATATATATATATATATGAAAATATACACATGTTAAATACTAATGTGCCATTTTACCATTTCAGGTATACCAAGAAAATACCTTTTCCATATAGAAAAAGCCTTTAAGAAGTAGGGATTTTATGGCACATCAGATAATGTGTTGTTTTGGTGGTTTTTTAATTCAGCCTATTTTTGCATAGTTTTTGCATAGAAGTTCTTTTGTCTATGTTCATTATCCATAGTCCTGTGCTTAGTCTTGAGAATTTCCAAGCTCCATCTCTCAGCAAAACATGAAAGCAAATCTTAACATTCATGAAAGTAATTCAAGAACATTGCAAGCACTAGAAATTAGAGTTGTCTCTGTAATTCCCTAAAAATAAGAACAAAAGGCATAAGCCTGGTTCATTGCTTGCCATTATCACCTTTCAGCAATGTACTTCGGTTGTTGCTCATGCAACAGTTTCTCACTGCTGCCACTTCAGCCACAAGCTGGCTTCCTCCTCAAGGTGCAGAACTCCGTGACTTCTTGTGAAAGCAGCTGACACTCAGCTGCTGCCAGATAGCCCAAATAAGAATGTTCCCATCTCCAAGGAGACTTAACAGTAATTGCACCAGAAAAGAGGAGGGAAGTCTAAATGGAGAAGGGCTAAAGCAAGAAGCTTTGTTCAGCATGAACAATTGGTATTGCTCACCAGTGTCTGATTCATACATGCCAAACTGTATGAATTGGCCTCTGAAATTGGCCCCTGCTCAGTCTGCTGGTGAAGCAGAACTGCCAGACTTGGCGTAGGCACACATATATATATGTGTGTATGTATGAATGTATGTATATATGTGTAGTATTTACTAGGTGTAGCAAATTACTACATTCATCTGTTAATAATGCATTTGTAATCCTCAGTGGAGTCAATTTTGTGCATGTGTCTGAAAACCAGATTGTATTTCTGTCTAGTACAAGTCCAGCTTTTTAGAGTGCAGTGTGTATGCACCCATTTTCTACATTTAGTTATATATCTACTTCTAGGAGACCTGCAGCCTTCTAAACTTCTGCCCATAGAAAAGATTAATGTGGTACTGGTTGGAGACTGAGTGATGCAAAATCTATTTCCCTGAGCACTGAGGAAGCACAGAATAGGAGATGATGTTTCCCAGAGAGATATTTCAGCCTACACCACCAAGAGACACAGCCTGCTGGGGCAGGGATGGAGCAAGCAAGTGAAGGGATCTTGAGAATGGCAGTAAGGAGGAAGCTAGTCCTATGGTTGGGTTCTTTGTTGGTTAGGGTTTGTTTGTTGTTTTTTTTTCCTGCAGGGAATAGTGATGAAATAAATCAGTTATGAAGAAATAAAGCATATATAAACAGAGGGGAAGGGAAGGACACTTAAGGGAAAGGGAGGTGAGAGGCAGAATGCTGAGGAGAAAGAGAAACATAAGGAATGAGGTCCAAGTGAGGCAGTAAGGATAAAAACTGAAGCAAAGAGCCAATCTGGATGGAACAAAAAAGGTTTATGCAGAGCTGGAAGAGACTGTTTGACTACTTTGGTAGCTCTTCCTAACAACTAACCATCAGTTTTCCCCAGAGCCAGGGAGAAGACAGCACTTGGTACCTCAGGTCTTCATAGGTGGGTGGATAGGTCTTTGCATGTTTGGGTATTTGAAAGACTGGAGTGGCCAACTCCACTTCCCTCACCACCATCCCTGCAGTCCTTGCTTTGACACCTGCTGATGCTGCCATTGGTTTATTTCTGCCAGATGTGCTCCCTGAATGCTGACCTGGGCCTTCTCCCTGGAGTTCAGCTCAGCAGCTATTTGGTACAGTCTGTAATGTTTACAGAATATATTCACAGCAAGCCATTTTCAAAGCTTGATATTCTCTTTTTTTCTCCAGCAAACATTTCTGTAAGAGACATTTTTTGATGTCTGCTTTTATCAGAATGAGAGACAAGATTGTTGAACTAATTATATTACAAAGGTTCTTTGGAATAGTAACTACAAGTGTAATACCTGGTATTTTTATATTATTATTTTAAACACAAAAAGCCCTCGAGTGAATGCAGCTTTAGCTCTCAGAAAATGAAAAAGAAAATAAATCCTTGGACAAACCAATATTTGCTCAGACAGTGAGATTCTGTAAGTTCTATAGCCAGGGTATTCTTTTTACAGGTAAGTGCTTTCTATAAAAGAAACTACTCTAGCTTGTATATCTGTTGATTGGAGTACACTCTTTCTTGTATAGACAAGGCCTTGGGGATCATTTGGTATGAATTCTAATTGCAAGGCTGCAAGTACTTGGCACACTTCACATAATTTTCTAAGAAACAGATGTTCTACAAGTTGCTTTTTTGCCAGGTGAGAATACTTTTCTCCTGCTAAAGGTAATGAGAACTGGAAGGCTCAGTCACATAAGGCCTAACACTCTTAAAGCATTTAAAAGCATTTAGAATTAACACTCTAAAGTATTTAAGTTGTTGGAAGGAACAACAATGTCTTCTATCAAAAGTTCAAAAGCACCAACAGGAAACATCATAAATAGTGATATTATTCTGAGTTAATAGACTGGCCTTTGGCCTACACTGTGGCTCATTGGCATTACCAAAAAGGTCTAGATTAAGTGTTCATAGTTTTCTGGAGGGATTATGCAATCTTGTAAGTGCATTTGCATGGAGAAGAAGTGATGTAATCCTGAGAGGGAAAAATGCTTGAAAAGTAAAACTGCTTTGTTCTCTATGACCAAGTATTGGCAGGAGAGGGGAATGAAGGACCAAATAGAAGTTTTTGCGAATGGCTGAGGGTTTTTGATGTTGTTGACATTAACTGATTCATATCAAAATCTTCACAAGTATATTGAAATAGCTTTTGCTTCAAATGCTCAGAGACTCACCACGTCAATTTATCTCTGAGATTAAAAGAAGGTTTAACTTTTCAAATGTAAAATCAATTGATAGCTATTTTCCCCTGAAAACTAAGTTTTTTCTAGTACCTATGTGTTAATAACAAAAAAATCCTAAATAATTAGGGAACTGGATTATTAATAGTTTTAGAAATCTTGAGAAATTTGTTTCAGTGGATTAGTTTCTTTGTGACTCATTTTATAGCTGCATTTATAGCAGCTTCACCTGAATGTATCCAAACAACTAATCAAATTATGTATAGGCACATCTTCAGGACTATTTCGTCATCATATGTGTAACTCTTCCCTTCAATTTTAGCTTCTGATGCTTTCTTGTCAACTACTGAAATGTCTAAATGCTGTAATGCAAACTGTAAATCCTCCCCATATGATCAAAATGAGGCCTCAGATATGTTCAATAACAAAAGGCTCAGCCCTGAAAGCATTGCCTTTGCTGGCTGGATTGGCAGCAACATGTAGAAATAAAAAGGATATTGCATTCAAGAAAAAGTTTTTAAGTTAAAACAAGGAAAAATTGAAAGCCAGTTTCATTGTGATTAACTAAATGAAGAAAGTTTTCTTAACTCCTAATTTTCCTTGTGCTATATGACACACCATGAACAAATATGGGGAATGCTGGTGATTCCTATTGTGGAAACATGAATAATATTGGGCACCTTCTTGGCAGATTCACATCTACCTGTATTAACAGAGAATGGCCTTTATGTGTATTTTTAGAAAATTAATATGTCTCCTTTGTGAATTATACTGTATTTCATAATAATTTTCAAGTACTGATTTCTTTAAAAGCCCATTTCTGGTGAGATAGTGACATCTATGAAATACTTGTCCAAGTTCAATAAATCCTTAAAATTGGGCTTTCTTTTGTAGCTGGTAAGCATTGACATGAGCTCTTTGTGAATATCCAGGCTTCATCTGTGTCTCTGCTTTCCATTCCATAAACCCTTGATTTACAGTCTTCCACCCAGTTCTCAACAGGTTCTGGTACAAAATTTGTAGAGAAAAAAAGGTTGCAGCCTTTCAGGACATGCCATGCAGTAAGCAGGGTATCTTGATGAAAACATCTCGGGTTCTACCGTGCCTGCATGCAGATAGGGCTCAGCATGAATGGAGACTGTGGACACACAGGGCTGAGAGGCTGTTGGGGTTTTTTTGCTGATGAAAGTCCACCTCACACAGAATTGAAACTAGGCTATAACTGAAAATCCAAAAGTTAGACACTGTTCTGATATGAGCACAGAATGTATTCGACTAAAATACTAATTCCCCTGTAACTGCTACAGAAAGAATACCTTTAGAAAGGGAGTGAAATTTTTCCATGCTCATGAAATTCATATAGAGTTCCACCGTAGAAAGAGAACAACTGGCTTGATGTGAAGTATATTCTAATTCAAATTTGAGACCTACTGATGTTTCTTTGTGATCATTTCCTCTGTTGCTTCCTGGCAAAAGCATAGTCTTGCCTTACTCTGGGCTATATACTTATATTCATACATCAGGACAGTAGCTGCAGATGAGAAATAAATTCCTCCTAAAAACACACACAACACACAAACTTGTGGGTGGGAAGATATCAAGCAGTTGTTCATTGTATTTGCAATTTCTTTCCTTTCAGTTGGAACTTCAAGAAGCTGAAACTACGCCACTGCCGTGACAGGGTCTCCTGCTGCAGGGCTCTCACAGCAGTTGCCACTGCCACGCTGTGCCAGTGGCAACATGTAGGATATGCTTTCCCTCAAAAAAATACCACAGAGGAAAGTGCCTGCTTTTCCACTCTGTCAAAAATTGCTTCTGCAGCACATCTGCATTGCACATAACAGAAGCACGACATGTAACAGCGAGCAGAGCCAGGAGATGTGGGGCCTTCCAGGCTCCAGTGTTCAAAGCAGTCCTGTTTACCAGGAGCACTTACATTAGTCTAAAACAAAACTACTGCGTCTGTAGCAGCCTGACATGCTCTTGGTAAGTTACAGTGGTGTTAAAACAGGTTGGAAACACAAACTCAAAGCATAGACAACTATAGTTTGAAAAATAAGGTGAGCTTTTGAGGATAGAAAATGATGGAATGTGAAGTTGTGATACTGTTGGGTACACTCTATTTACTCTTAAAATTTATTTTTAGAGGGGTTTTCTGTGCAGGTTATTTGAGTGCTGAAGTCTCACGAGATCATGTAGAAAAACACATTTGTAGTTCAAGAGGTCTGGTCTTGCAAGGGTTGCATGTTCTGCAGTTTCAAAGAAAGTATCTTTTTCAGTGATCCCTTAACTTTAACAAAAAAACCCAAAAACCCCAAAAACAAAACAAAAAAAAAACCTCCAAGCTTCATCTTCTGCTTGTATTTCGCATATATTAAAAAAATACTTTAAAATCAAAACAATGAGCTATCACTTTTTCTAAAAGAGGTGAGTAAATGAAAGTATTCTACATTATTGATAGTCAAATGATCCCCAAAACAGCATATATTAACATAAATTTCTTTGTAAATAAAAATGTAGCTGTAAGCCTGTCAGAGCTTGCACAGGCTGATGATGTCTTCGCTTTCAAGTAGTTTCTCAAATTTCAGCTGCTCTGTCAGCAGCATTTTCAATTTGTAAGTAAATGACAGCCCCTATGTGAAGTACTTGGAGTAGTTAATGCATTAGACCTTTTTTTAAAAATAAATTTTTAAAAACAAATTGCTAGACATCTATTTTTTTTTAACCAAACCCATAGTGTGTTTGCTTTTCTAATTAACATAGTACAGTTACATCTGCATTTTGTATTAGCTGCTAAAACACATTAAGATTTCAGGAAGAAACATCGTGCTGCAGCAAATGCCTTCTTAGCTGTTTTCTAGTATGAAAATTAGAAATATCTATGTAGATAATTCGTGGTGCAATGGTATTTTCTAGACATTGTTTCTTACTTGCATTGTAAATAAATAATCAGCAGTTAACTGGGGGAAATGTACTTTGATGGATTTAAGTGTATTCTGAAATACAACTATATGGAACAGAGGGGGGTTTTTGTCTTTTTCTTTCTGCAGCCAAAATGTATTTCTTATTTTCATTGTTAAAGTCTGTGTTACAATAAGGTTATAATGTGACATTGTTTGTTTCTGCCATAGACTGCATAATAAAGATTGAAGACCAAATCCTTGCAAGTTGTAAAGGATTATTTGAGTTCCATCACTGTGTTGCAGTTAAATATGTAGCTTATATATCAACAAAATATGAACCTAGGTATTAGTAAATAAGTGCCTTATTTTTTTTCTCTTTCTGTTGAAAATTCCACTGTGTGGTCATATGGATTTAAGTTTATTTTGTATTAGTTTAGTTGTATTACCTCATAATCATCATTTAAGTTTAAACCAGAGTCATCACCATTCTAAGATGTTTTGCATCTAATTTTTAAACAGTATAAGATAGACACTTGGAAGAAGTTGATACATTATTTTGCCCCACACAGCAGTATTATTTAAATAACAAAAACAACACAGAATACACTAGATTTGAATGGACTAACATCCTATGACATCGTTACTACCTGATGGATTCAGAGTAGTCTGACATGCTCACATACAACAGTCAAAAAATTTTAAATATTGAATATTTGGAAAGTCTTAACTGATAGACCAAAAGAAAGTTTAACTCAAGATCATAGTTATGTGAGTCAAAAGTCAGCTTCCACAAAATTTACATATTTAATTGAAGCCATTATTTCTTTACTTTGCATGAAGCACACAGGCAAAATGCTGTGACTTGCTAGCAGACAGCCAGATACTTTTAAGGACATTTTCTGTTTCTGTAGTCCAACAATTGAGAAACCTGACTGTAAATATGTTTAGCAGTAATAATGTTGTAACCTTGATGGTTTAAGGATATGAGGAAGTAAATTTTATTAGCAGAGCACTAGCAAAAAGTAAGAAAAATGGGTGTTTTTCATAAGCCTTGAGTGTTCATTGGTAGTGCTTTGCAGTAAGTAGCATATTATGACACAACTTCTGTATCTGCATTGTAAATCTTTAATAAAAATATCTGTTTCTTGTGGATTTGCACTCAACCCCAATGTCCATGTCTGTGGTGAAAACATTAAATAGCACTGATCCCAAACAGACCCTTGAGGGAGACCATTTGTCATCAATGCCCATGCGGACACTGAGCCTTAGACCACTACCCTTTGGATGTGGCTGTCCAAGCAGTTTCTCATTATTGAACAGTCCAGCCATCAAAGCCATATGTGCCCAGTTTAGAGAGAAGGAGATTGTGGGAGACCACATCAAAGATCTTACCTATGTCCAGACCAATGGCACCCAAGGCCCTTCTCTAATCCAGTGATGTCACTCCATCATAGAAGGCCACAGGGATGGTCAGGCAGGATTTGCCCTTGTTGAAGCCATACAGGCTGTCCCAAATCACCTCCCTGTCCCCCTGTGCATTGATATAACTTCTAGGAGTTCCATGATGTTCCCAGACACAGAGGTGAGGCTGGTTGGTATGTTGGTTCCCAGGAGCCTCCTTGCTACCCATTTTAAAGACAGGTGCAATGTTTCCCTTTTTCCAGTCACCTGGGACTACACCTGACTGCCATAACTTTTCAAACATGATGGAGAATGTCTTGGCAATTACATCAGACAACTCCCTAATTACTTGAAGAAGTCTCTATGTAAAGGGAAGAGGAAAATTGAAGAGATTTTCTACTTAAATGTCCCCTCAACACGGCATGCTCCATCCTGCAGTTGACATTTTCCACTGCAGAGATATATTCCATGAACCCAAGTCTCTGTGTGAATTTGTCTCTCTTGAAGCTGGAATGTAGCTGAGTGCAATTGCAGATGCTTTAGCAAAAGGATTATGCAGCTGAGTTGCATTTGAGGTGACTTGTACTGGTTCACCCAACTAACAAAGAGAAGAGAGAGCTCAACAGCTGAGCTCCCTGTCTTTTTGGCTTTATTATTAATAAAGTCAAGGCAGCATGAGTAGGCTTACCTGTGCTACAGGCATCTGACTCTCATTTTGAATACTGGGAAGAAACTTTAGAAATCTACATCATGCCCTTCCGTACCTCCAAATTAATAAAAAAATAGGTCACTTATCTTAGATTGTGTCATGGGCAAAACAGTCTCAACTAATACTTGCTATTTAACCACAAGGATTCAGGGAATCGGGGAAAACTCTTGAAATCAACTATGTGCCAACTGCAGTGGTAAAAATACTACTTTTGTGGCCTCCAGTGGATCCCTGCCCCAGTGTGGGTTGCCTGCAGACACAGCCCTCTTGGGATTGTCCCTGTCCTTGCTACTTATTTTTCACAGGTTTTGGTGTGTCGGGGTCTTTTTGATCAAAGCAATTTTCTATATAGGGTCAGTGTTTTGCCAAATTTACAAAAAAAACCCCAAAAAAACAGTTTAGCTCTGATTTTATTCATTTTTTTTAAGTGACCTACTTCTGTTGCTTGATTTCCTCAGAACTGTGTTTTTAAGATCATGTTCTCTTGAAAGTCTTTTTGTACAAACAAACTGAAAGACGTTTTTGTTTTTTCAGTTTTTGCTTTTTATCAATCATTTTCTTCAACATGTAGGATCAAAGTGATGACTTTTGTGTCACAACTGTTAACTGCCTGGAAAATTGTCTGGAAATATTGTCTGGGAATTGGCAGTACTGAAATCTCCAAACCAGGTGATAAGATCAGCACTTTACTTTCTGCTGGTATCCAGTTCCTAATTTGACCAGCTGCTGTTTCTCCTGATCTTTTTAAAAGTTTCTCTTGATTAGTGATTCCATGTACTACATTTTGTCAAATAAAGTGAAGGCAAAAGTGCTTGGATTTTCATTTATTTTTTGGCTGAACTTTTTACCTGACACAGAATCATATTCTTCTTTTCCCCGCCCC
>VWYP01030577.1:21089-73527 GCA_013400435.1 Pycnonotus jocosus | reverse complement strand
CAGATTTCCAACGACAAGTTATAATCTTTTGAATTTTTCAAAGAAGCAATATATTTGTGAATAAGATGCAGTTTAGTTCAGGATCATCTGAATTCTCTCTCACTTCTTACCAATTCTGTGAACGTACATATTCAAACCTCTTATATTAAATGTTTGCTTGGTTTACTCAATAGTGCAGAGATGATACAGGCTGTTCAAATTTAATTGCTTTTTTTTGTATTTCTTCACTGGGATATTTTCTTGTATCTGATGTTCCAGAGAAGAGAAGACAAAAGAACAGGCAGGCTCCAGGCATACGCTATTCACATGTGAATGATGCATCACATTGTTTTTGCACGTCAATTTACTGTCACAGTCTCTTTCTGTAAATATCTGTTTTATTTTTCCCTTGTAATGCTGTCAGTAGGCAGCATCAGAAGAACTCATTCTTCTCAAGAGTCCTGTACATTGAGTCAGAGGGATAAATACAACCTGGTAGATCCAAATGTCATAAGGGGTCTGATGATGAAGCAGACAAAACTTCTTGCTCTGAAAGATTTACAAATCAAGATTGCTTACATGTATCATAATGCAATTAGATAAAAACAGAGAATGGTAGCATCGTAACACTGACTAACACAAAAGTTATTTTACAATGTTTATGAGACTTTTATTTTCAAGAGAGGATCAGACTGTATCATAGTATCCACTTATGATGGATCAAAAATTTCATGCATTGACGTAAATTCTTGGTAATGGAGAAGGTGAATTTCATCACCAGATTAACTCTGAATGGGAGGCTTCCCATTGGTGTTGCTAATAACTATAATCTCCCTCTGTACTGACGATCTCTAGCTTAATTCAATTCGTTACAGAGCAACAGAGGATTAATTTTTAAAGCATTTGATAGAGCATTTATGTTGCCTTTTATACTGCCATGATCATTTCTGTATTTTGGAAGTTGAATATGGAATAATATTAAGAAAACTTTTCTTTTCTCCCAAGAAAATCACGCACTAGATGTGGCAGAGAAACCCCTGTGTGAACTGTGTGGAAGTAGAAGTAGCAATGGAATTACACAGGTACGTGTAACTCTACACGCTACCTGTACTTCTGCCTGTTGGTTGAGCTGAAGTAGAATCACAGAATCATAGAATCACTTAGGTGAGAAAAGAGCTCTAAGATCATCAAGTCCAGCCTTTAACCCAGCACTCCCAAGCCCACCACTAGACTATGTCTCCAAGGACTGTATCTATAGATCTTTTAAATACCTCCAGGGATCAGAACGCATCTACTTCCCTGGGCAGCCTGTTCCAATCCTTGACAAGCCTTTGCATGAAGTAAGTTTTCCTAATATCCAATCTTAACCTCTCCTGGTGCAACTTGAGGCCATTTCCTCTCATCCCACCATTTGTTACCTGGGAGAGGAGACCAAGCTTCATCTGGCCACGACCGCCTTTGAGGCGGTCACAGAGAGCAATAAGGTCTCCCATGAGCTTCCTTTTCTCCAGGATAAATGCTCACAAGCTCCCTCAGCCACTTCTCCCAAGACCTGTGCTCCAGACCTTTCACCAACGGGAAATTTTAGTCCTTTTAATAGCAGGGGGGGGTCTTTAAACAGTTAGAAAAGGAATTGCAATCAGTAGGAAGTGAAGCAATGGCCAATTCAGGTGTCTCCCCTGTATACATATGTACTAGAGACATTTTAGACAGAAGTATCATGAAGGTATAATGGGATTTCAACTTACTGAACCAAGAATATCCTCCCTCCACAATTAAAGCAGAACATCATGGACTTGGTAAAAGACTAGAAGAATGCTTGTGTAGAAAGTCTGAACAGAAGGTTGTAGCATATGGGTTTGGCTTTCAAATCTCTGGATTGGTGAACTTGCTTGTGAAGGATGAGCAAAACATCTCAAGAAATCCTCGCCGTGTTCTGGTTTAAAAGTAATAATATAGGTCACTACTTGCAGTAGATTATAAGTAACAATGGCAAAACTTCAGCAAATCTCTTCCCAGGCCCTAAACATCAATAATAAAATACAGTCTAGAACTGAGTGAGAAGAAGAAAGCACACAGCATAAGTAAATTTATTATGCAGGAAAATTCAGTGAAATCAGTATTACCTATAACAGAGTAAAAAACTTAGGGCAAATTTTAAATGTCCCATAGGTGGTTATCTCCACAGGCTGTCTTACTGAGGTTTCCCCTTTCTACTCCTCCACCCCTTTCCCTTTAACATTACTGCCTTTGCTTTGTAGTTGCTGTTTTACCTTCTGTCTGGTGTAAGTTCAGTGGAATTGCTGGTGCCTCTTCTCCAACACAGCCCCAATCCTTTTTCTTGTCCTATTCTTTTGTAGAAATGATTCTTCCTTATAAGTGCATAGTTTCTAGTAATGTATTTGATGGCTGCAGCTGGGCTTTTAGCAGAGATGTCAATGAGAGTGTTTGAAGAAGGATTATTTTTTTTAAGTTTATGATGAAAGGAACAGTGAAATAAAATGTTATCTAAAAAGTGTTATGAAGTAAAAAAACATATTGTGAGTGTTCAATAGTGTGCAAGCTTTCTTCAAGCTCAAGGTGTTTTGTTGGAACCAATATCAGCACTTTCATCTGTGAATCTGTGGATATGTGTAAATTTATGTGTACTCCAGAAAAGGCTACTGGATTAGAAAGGATTAATTGGAGCAATACAGAATAAATGTCTCTCTTTCATCTTGATCTGTAGTACTTTTGTATTCCTCATTAATGTAGCACTTAGGAATTTAGCCTGATACTGCAGCTACAAATTATTCCAAAACTTCCACTGAATCAAAGAAAAAACTATATCTCTTTCTTCAGCTGATGCCACAGGTGCAGTGGAATTAATTGGATGCTACATTAAGAACTGAATACAGGTTTGTGTATAGTTATTTTTCTGATCTTTATTGTAAATTTTGACAGACAAAGTAGAAGTACAAAATTATTGCAAAGATCCTCATCCAAAGTAATTTTACTGTGAAACTCTGGGAGGCTGCAGGTGGCATAAAATCCCAGAGATAGCTATGCCTTTCTAGGCAGTTGTGCAAAGTTTCTGTAGCTTCGCTTGCACTATAAACAGAATTTATCACGGTTTCCTATCCAGTAGGTAGACAGTATATCAGGGAAGGTGTAAACCCACACAGTAGGATTTCATATCTTCCAAAGCAACAAAATCACTGGAAGACTAAAGGCTGGAGAGACTGAATTGTGAACATTGCCAAAAGTGGCACAATGGTTCAGACCACACTCCAAAGTTCAGGCCCAGGATGCTGACCTATTGCACCTGCTTCTTATGTACAAATATGTCTTGGGGAACTGAACCTACTGCAGTTTCCCTTGTGTCACCTTCCCATCCTGTCTTGACACCAAGACATGGTTTAATATGTCTGGATGCTCTACTTACCTTGCCAGATGGTGTCTATGAAACAAATGGAACTTGGGACCCAAGGCTGTTTTCCATCCTGTTTTTTTCTCTCCATGGGATCCTCTTGCCTTGTGTCATTAAGCTAGTTCCGGATGTCAGCTGATGTGCTGTCCAACCCTGCCTGGGCTGTGGCCCAGGCAGGTCACCCTACAATCCTCCAGAGCAGCCATGCTCCTAAACCAGTCCACCATACCTTCCTGCATCTGGACTTTATTCGCAGGGGCTATGTCACACTGATTTTTTGTGTGAATAACACTGTCACACAAACTCTGCCTTCATCATTTCTCTGATTCCTTATGGGATAGGCTTCTTTTCTCTCTTTAATGAATGAAATGCCCACATC
This sequence comes from Pycnonotus jocosus, assembly GCA_013400435.1. NCBI lineage: Eukaryota > Metazoa > Chordata > Aves > Passeriformes > Pycnonotidae > Pycnonotus > Pycnonotus jocosus. Next base: position 69,760 of record VWYP01030577.1, on the reverse strand, counting down.
TTCTTTGAAGATGTCATTTGTGTCACTGTCTCCAAAGTGCTGAGATTTGTTTGCTGCCTCAGTCCTGAGGCTCTCATCTGCTTCTTCCAAACAGTACCAGCACTATAAGTCATTCTTCTTCTTGTGTTACAAAACACATTTCAGAAACAACACAGCCGCCTGAATTGCCTCATGTCATCAGCAGCAGGATGAACAGAATAAATTGTTTCACAGAAAAGAAATTTTGCTCATGATGAAATATCACATCTATCTGGGAAGGTGATATGTGTGTTTTACAACAGTATGAAATCTGATTTGAAGCTCCTCCTGACATTTGTAGAGCAAAATTTCCAAATTTCACAGCAAATGACACCACTATCAGAGTCATCTTCATAGCTGCTGTAATATATGAACTTAAGTGCTAGCCAAAGTAAACTGAATTTACTGTCTGTAAAAAAATAAGATTTAGGAAAATGCACCTTAAAAACAAAGATTCTACTTCAGCAACAGAACTGCAAGAGCACTGGAAGACCTGTCAACTGTCAGGACATGGCTGCCATTACAAAGGCTGAGGACATTGGAAATGCCTCTGACTTTTCAGCTATTTTCTTGTGACATAGCATGATAGTGGCTTTGGGGTTTCACCAGGCATGCACGGAACATTTAACAAGGGACAGAAACACACCATGGTCCATAAGTGCATTTTCCACAAAACAATCTCTGATATCTGAACCCTCAACTTTCAGAGTGCTCTGCAAAACAGCTTTAACAAATTGCTGGATGAGATACATGGATATTAAATAACCAGATACTAAAAATCATCCCCATCCATTGTATGGCCAATTGGGATGTTCCACTAACCTCATGCCACCCATTTTTCATCAGAAAATAATTACCCCTTTCCCACACCCCCTAATTTACCAGCACTTTTTACTTTGTGTCTGCTTTCGCTGCTCAGGTGTTCACTTGCTCTTCTTCACAGAGCATCTTTATCCAGACTGATCTTGGTTTAATTTTACTGCTTCTGTGTCAGGTCTGGAGAGGGTTGATGCCCCAGACAGCATCTCCATTTTCACACCTGCTGTAAATGTTATCACTTCCCTGCAAAACTTCCTCAAATGTGGGCTGAGACCATCACAAACTTGTACTCATGCAGAAACGGGGAAGGCGAAAACCCGAAACCTTATACTGAGGATAATGAAACCAAAAAATCATGATCCTGCAGCAAACCATCTCATTTTTGTTTCCCTTCTTACACACAAACCTGTGATTTCCCCGTTGCCTGTCGCGCTGCCAGCAGCCAGCAGGCTGTGCTGAGGGATCAGTTTTCTCCTTCAGGAACATGCTGAGACCCATTTGCAGAAGCTGCTTTTTCCCACCAGCAGTACAAGAACTTGTTTGTCTGCCCAAGACTGAAAGCACTTTGCCAAGTGGAAAGGGGAAAGATACAGTTTCCCCATCAAAATAACAGAGCAGAGCAGTTTGTCACTGTACACTGTATCCCATGTACTGCCAAAGCTTCTGTTAGACAATTTGAAACAATCTCTAGTGACAACGAGGATATTTCTTGAGAACTGGAAGATAATACAGTAACTTTCTCACTGACAGTAGGCACTTTCTTCCAGAAATTTAAAAAAAAAAAAATCCACACTAATAAGAAGAACGATGACTGAGCCATTCCAAAATAAGCAGTGATGAAATAGGGTCAGATGCCAGGGATGGAGCCTTTGCTCTCTATTGCCAGTGATCATGCTCATCCCAGGCTCATGGCAAGCAAGCCCTATAAAGCCCAAGACTCCTTTTTAAGCAGAAAAAAGGCAAATGTCCAAAGCATAATGAGCTCAATGATACCTTTATAAAACTTTGGAACAGCTTATGTTTTGTGCCACCACAAGAGGGTGTAAAGCAAAAGCAAGAGCCAAACAAGAAGCAACCCAAGCCAGTGAGGTGAGGTGTTGCAGCAGGCATAAGGGTAGACATATGGTGCTCCACTGCCTTTCCTGTCAGCATTCCCACAGCAAGCATGCCAGGAAGGATCCTAAAGAAAGGTATAATTGAATGCTTTTTTGTAGAGTTTTGTTTTCAGGCCCAGAAACCAAATGTTTGGCGGTGCATTAGGCACTGAAAGCAAGAGCACAGGCTGAGATCACATGAAAACTGTTTCCTCAGGTTGTCTTCACAACTCCCTGTCTAGCAGGGGGAGAAAAGAGAAATCATTGCTTGGTGGAAGCAAAGGTATAACTTTATGAGAACCTGAGCCAAGCTAATGCTCTACTTCTGAAAGGAAAAAGTCTCCCTTCTCCCTCCCACTTACGCAGCTCTTCTTCCTTCTGCTTCTGCCTGCAGAATCCAGCTGCTTCCCTTCTGAGGACTCTGTCAAGCACTGAACCTCTCCATAAGGCAATTTTAGTTATCATCACTGTAGATGAGTATCCAGCTTGCTGTGTCTGTTCCCTGCTGCCTGACTTGGCTGAGCTGGCAGAGGTGCCAAATGACCAGCTGATTAGCCCAAGGCAAGCAGTGGGAGCATGAGGCTGGGGGAAGAGAGGTGACAGAGACAGGGACATTCTTTTTTCAGCTGAGCCCTTAGGACAAGGTCATTTCCTAGGAAACATACCTTCACCATATTGCTACCTCCTGCTAAACTGAAACCCTTTTGACAAAAATACCTATCTTCCTTTAATTGAAACAGACTGTTCTGTGAGCTTTAAAAAAATCTAGTAATATTCCACACCAGAAGAGACTAATCTTCCTAAAGGGTGCCTACAAGAACCAATTAAATAGAGTTAACTAATTTAAAAGCAGTTTCAAGTATCACATTGCAAACTAGTAGAGGGCATTCCTCAGTCAAACCATTCATTGACTCTTCCTGGTTCCAGATTATACAACTTAATAATAATTTTAGTCCCACAGGGAAATTGCTTGTTTAAAGAACCAGCAAAAAATTATTTTATTCTATAGCAGTAAACTGAAAAATCTGCAGTGAAAATAAAAAAGAAAAAAAAGGCTGAGCAAAATATTCTCTCATTTCAGTGTTTAATTGACAAGTGCAAACATAAGGCTCTCATTCTGCAAGATGTGTGTATCATTCCATGAAAATCAATTCACACGTGTAGGCAACAAGCAGTAAAAAGGCAGCGCTGAGTGCCAACATTGTGCTGTGAGTTTTAAACCACTGAAGGAAAAAAAAGGCTCAGCAGATAAAATACTGAATTTGGATTCCAAATATACTTTTGTGGTGCTGTAGGCCCTGCCACTGCCTGATAGAAGTCCTTGCAAATATTCCTCAGTGCATGATTTTTCTTCTCTACACAGAGCACAGTGGGATAGACGCAGCCATTCTTCCTTTGGGCCAGGCCTCAGCACTGAAAGCTTGGCACAAGAGCACAAATGGCTTTTCACCAGGTGAGTTATTTTGATAAGCACTCATAAATAAGGTGACTTGCATTAATCTCTGCTAGACTGGTGCTAGCTTTTCTTCATGTGGGAGTAGGAGATGTGTTTTCATATCCTCTTTTTATTTTTAGTTGGGAGAAGATAAAACTGCCATAAGAAACTTCAAGAGTCAGAATAATTTGGGCAGGTCCTAAGGCATCTAGGACACAGGGAGTGGTTCCTAAGCTATGGTATGATGATGCAAACTATTTCCCCTAAAGAAATGCCATTCACCTACATCTTCAAAATGGACTTCACGTGGACCAGATGGGGTGCATAAGCTTCAGACACTGGTAGCTACAATGCCTTCCCAAAGTAATGGATTTTCTGTGTTACAGGCTGAGTCATCTAAAGTCAACCATTTCCAGATCATTCATCAAGGTTGTTGAGCTATCAATGAATTACATATTTCATTGTTAACTTGCTGCCATCTTATAAACCACTCCCTTTGGATTTTTATCAGGAGGAAGTAAATCAGGAAAATATTCATTTTCCAGAGCAGACAGATCTTAGAACTTCTCCCACAGAAAATTTCAAGGAATGTAGTACTCTTTTCAACACCTCGCAATTTTTTTTCAATGCTGAAATGCTTAGTTTTTGGCAAGCTCAGCTCCTACTACCCTATGCAGAGATGTGAATTTCAGCATGATCTTAGCTCCAAGCTTTTTCTGCTCTATTTTCCTTTTTTCACCCCAAATTTTATTTCAGTTCAGAATCAAGGCAGTTTTTAAAAAATGCAATAATGTTGCAGCTTGAAGCAAACAAAACTGGGGTAAATCTTCAAGCATCAAGGAAATGCTCACTGACACTTTAAAATGTCTGCTGCTTTTAAATGCCCCACACAAAACAGGAAATTCCACTTTGGCTCTACTACTATAAGAAAACCACTTTGGCTTCCTGTTAGCAGAAAGACATGCCTGGTATAAATGAAGTAAACCAGGGCCCTTACTTGGCTGGTTACAATTTGTTACTTTTGAATGACTAAACAAGCAAAAGAGCAAAAAACACTGAAAGCCCAAAACCCAATCACAGAACATGGAGTTCCCGTCATAAAAAATATGCTTACGTGGGCTCCTTTGCTACTTGAAAAGTTTAAAAATACAAGTTTTTGTATTAAATCTGTAATAGACATGTAAGCTTACGGGTTCACACAATAGACGTAACACACCCATAATTTTTCCAAGTTAGAAATAATTTTAAATTCTGAATTTCCATATAGTTTTAAATCAAATACCATGTTTTTTCTTCCCCTTCCTCCATGACTGTCCCAAACCAGCCTTTTCTCTCAATATGGTGATGGTTTTCTCCAAAATTCAAATTACTTGCAAAAAAAAAAGAAGTAATACATTATTTATTCCTGCTTATTCCTGGGATCAGTTAGTGTAGAGTTAATTTCTTCTTCAGTAACTGTTACAGTGCTGTGTTTTGGATTCAGAATGAGAATGGTATTGATAACGCACTGATGTTTTGGTTTTTTGCTAAGCCGTGTTTATCCTAAGTCAAGGATATTTTTCTTTCTCTTGTGCTCTGCTCTGAGGAAATACATGTAAAACCAAACTGGCAGGGAGCACAGCTGGGACAAGTGACTCCAGCTGACCAAAGGGATATCTCACACCGCAGAACATCACACCAGGTATAAAAACCAGGGGGAACTACCTGAAAGAGGGGCCTGATCTGGGATTGGGAAGAGGGGTCTGGCAGGTCAGTGGGTGGTGAGCAATTGTGTTGTATGTCACTTGGTTGGGTTTCTTTCCTTTTTATTATCATTATTATTATTTACCATTATTGTTGTATTTTACTTTATTTTAAATTATAAAACTGTTCTTGTTTCAGAATACATGTTTTACTTAATTCTGCTCCTGATTACACAGGGATGGGGAAGGAAAAGAGAGAGGAGGTGAGCAAGCAANGACTCCAGCTGACCAAAGGGATATCTCACACCGCAGAACATCACACCAGGTATAAAAACCAGGGGGAACTACCTGAAAGAGGGGCCTGATCTGGGATTGGGAAGAGGGGTCTGGCAGGTCAGTGGGTGGTGAGCAATTGTGTTGTATGTCACTTGGTTGGGTTTCTTTCCTTTTTATTATCATTATTATTATTTACCATTATTGTTGTATTTTACTTTATTTTAAATTATAAAACTGTTCTTGTTTCAGAATACATGTTTTACTTAATTCTGCTCCTGATTACACAGGGATGGGGAAGGAAAAGAGAGAGGAGGTGAGCAAGCAACTGCATGGTGTTTCATCTCCAGCTGCACTTAAAACCATGACAAGATGAAACCCTAGTATTGATTGAATCATCAGAGCTAGATGTAAAAATTATTCACAATCCCCACATGAAATCTCTTCCGTCATAGGAAAGAAAATGTGATCCCACCTCATTCTGGTATTTCATGAGATGTACACCACCAGAACAGAGAGGTTTGATTTCCAGAAATCTGCAGGAACAGTTGAAATTAGATATTGTTCCAGGAATTGCAAAATCTCCATTGTTGGACTTGCTGCACCAACTGTCTTTACTGCCAGAGGAAAAACTGTGCATGTTCACATATCCACACACACATACTTCTCCCAAAAAACTATATCAAACATGTCCCTTTGAGGCAGATGGTTAGACTTGACATTCACACACTAGGGATGCATAGCTCCCTATGCAATGAGTCAATAGTGCAGGTCTTCCAAATCCAGGCCAAGAAACACCAGTTACTCCAAGCATCACTGAGCAGAGCATAGACTTGTCCAAATTTCTCCTGCTGAGGTGGCTCCTCTCTGTAGCTGTCAGCTTGTGCGTAATTCTGTGTCCAATTATGGCTTTCACGCTGCTGGGCAGCTCCTTGTGATAAACCCAGGCAAAAACTGTCACAGTAATTAGTAATGTCAGAAAATTAATCCTGTTTCATTGCAATTTTCACTTCACATTTTCCACACTTTCCATTACTTTGAGTCTAAATAGTAGCTGAGTGGAGTTAAACTTCCTGCACAGTCCTTGCATAAAACCCATTCGTTTGTTTTCCTGAACAAAGAAATTTGTTAAAATTATAACTGGGATTATCAAGAATTTTCTGTTCTCTTCTAAGTGGTGACAGAGCCCATTCTCAGCAGGTCTCCAAAACCTCAATAGTTCAACAATAAGTTGACCATTTGAAAGAAAGTAATTTAAAGGCAATTTTAGGCTATGTAATCTGTCAGAACCAATAGTAGAATTTGGGCAGTCCAAGGGCATTTCTTTGTCCCTAGGTTTGGGAAAGCTATTTTGTATATGCTTATACAAGTGCAGTGTGAAAAGAGCCAACACAGCACGTACAGAACACATAAGCTTCTCTGTGTATACTGCAAATTTACTTCAGCAAATGGAGTTGACTCAGACTTTGCTCAGAACTGCAAGGCACTGACTTGTCTGGCCCAGTTCAACAGGCCACTTAAGCATGTGCTTCATTCCAACATCTAAGTGAAGATGCTTTTGAAGGAAAATGGTGTTTACACGCTTTGTTTCGTGAGAAACCTGCATGTATGATAGAAAATGTACATGCAATTTGACTGCCAATATTTATCAATTACTTAGCACCAGGTAGTTCAAAATGAAATAGACCAAGCAGATTAATCCCTACACTCTTAATTTTCAGGGTTCTCTCAGCAGTTAATTGACCACATTTCAATGGGAATTGTGGAAGAATTATTTTTGAAAAAGCAAAAAAAAACAAAAAGAAAAAAAAATCTGATCAATTTTTAAGATGCAATTACTTCAATCCAAATTGCATCAGGTATTAAGCTTGCTTAACTTCTAGTTAGAACTAGTGAAGTGATGAAGTCACTGCTTATATGATGATTTCCTGGGAAGAATAGCTTTTTAACCATCCAGGATTTTGTGTTTGCATCCCCATTCAATCATTTTTTATCTATTTCTTTGCCTCTATTTTAAAAGAAAGGAGCTGAGTATTAAAAACACAATATCAACAGTCAAACTAATCACTACAAAGGTGGAAAAGATTTCATATATTCCCACTAACACCATTATCTTTTGTTTTCTCAATCAAGCTATGATAAAATATAAAATGTGTAAAGACAGATGAATATGGCTGCATCTCTAGAGTGTATTTTGCTTTAACAGATAAACTGTGTTGAAGAGTAATGACAAAGAATGTCTTTGCAACATAGCAATAATAACAGAAGTGCAGATTGTCGCAGTTCCTGTAGTGGCAATAATTTGGGAATGATGGACTAATTCTTGCTTTTCAAAATTTGGCACTGAAAATTTCCTACACTGCAGAAGAGGGGAAGGCAGAAGCCCAAAATCTTGTACTGGGGACAATGAAGCAAAAAAATCATGATCAGAAAAAAACTATTAATTTTTTTTTCACAAAGGGAAATCTTTCTAGAAAAAAATTTCAGGCCCTAAAATCTTCATCTAAAACTCAGAGCTAGAAAAGCAGAAGAGTCACAGCAGATGACTCAGGGCAGTCTCAGCTATAGAGCCATTACTGTGATCTATAATGGAACACAAAATAAAGAGGCATTTCAAGTCAATCTCTGTAAGCACTCACAGCTGGGTGGGCTTGGTCCACATGTGCCTATTTATATTAGGAAATTCAGCATATATAAATATATAAATAAAACATCTATACAGTACATAGTCACATTCATATAAGCCATAAAATTACATATATTTACAAAAATATTTGCAGCTTTGTTTTACACTTTCAGGTCCACATTAGGAGTATAGTTTTTTAGCTTCTGGCTTGTGAATATGACCACCTTCCTTGAGTTGGACTCTGGGACGAACTTGTACCTTATATACTCCCAACTGTCAAAAATAAGAAAGAACATAATCTTCCAAGGAATTCAGCCAAGTCCATAAGAAAAGTTGAAACTTGTCTCACTGAAGAGTAAATTATGTGTTAGCAAAAACTGAGAGACCTCTTCTTCATGTAGAAAGACAGTACCTTCTTGGTCTGGACCATAAATAAATTTGAAACCCATAAAACATCAGGCAGAGGCTGAACTGGGTGCCTGGCAGCTGTCTACTGTATCAACTCATGCATAATTACTCTCCCATTTGTCTCAGCTTAGACTGGTAGAGTGGTGAAAGTAAATGGGTACAGAGACGAAAATGTATACCTCGGGTTACCTTAGAGGGTAAAAAGGTAGAGTAGACAACATCCTGCTGGTATCAGTTTAGCTTCATTTCAAGGTAAGTTGTATGGTTAAAATAATCCCAAGGTTCTCATATTTATACAGTACATATTACACAGTTCTGTGTCCTCCAGGAGCTGGACACTTATAATTTTCTTCTCCAAAAACTGAAAAACGTTTCTTTGCTACCTTGTTAAATAGTCTTCTTATGTATGCAGGCCACATTCAGGTGTGCTTTTTGGGGAACTTGGGCAAGTTTGGGAAACTTGACCTTTTGACACTGAGTTCTGCGACGCCCTTCAAAACTTTGGAGAACAGGTTGTTTTCCTTTTGAAGCACACTTGCAAAAAACAAATCTCAAGATACAGCAGCTTAAATTGCTTGTATGTGAAGACCCGTGGAGAAAAATCTTGCCATGTGCCAATAATCAAATAGCACTTTCAGTGATTGGCTGTGGAGTTATCTCTTGCTCCTCACTATTCTCTGTAGACAGGTCCTGGACCTCCTGCTGCTGATAAATATCTTGGATCAGCATGATGTTTGTGCTCCTCCACTCTCTGTACTTCACCGCTGTCAACTTTGGGTCATCTAGCAACTGGTTAATTGTGGCCAGGTCATGTTCCTTACACTAGGAAGAGAACAAGTGGTTATTTCCACAGAAAATGTCAAGACAATTGTCCCCAACAAAAACACTCTGGGAACATTAGACTCATGTCACAAGGAGATGGCCAATTACCCATCCTCCTGGCAGCTTGTTTCCATTTTTAAAGCATAGGTTATCAAAGTTATGTCTACAGCAAAAATTCTTCCCAGCTAAAGGTAAGTTATGATTTCATCTAGATTTTTTATAGGCTTCTTAAAAATCTTGATGAGAGAAGATTCATGTGAAAATTACACATTGTTATGCTGTCTCTCAACAAGACAGTACTTGCATGAAATTAGACACACCAGCATTTATTTATGTAATTCACAGCAGTTCTAATTTTCTCGAAAAACACATTTTCCATGTAATAAATGTCTCTTCTCTGGGAACTGGACAATTACTGTATTCATAATTTTGGATATAATATGTGCACTGGCAGTGGAGTGGCTACAGTACATGTGGCTGCCATCTACCACCAGCTACTGCTAATAAATCTGGTATCTACCTTTAGGCAAGAGCAGCTCAGACAATGTACTGCAGGCACCCTGGTTCACTTGTAAGATGTGAGCAGTGACTGATGCAGAGACACTGAGACTTTCTATGTTGCAGAACTACAGAATGGTTGAGCTTGGAAGGGACCTCTGAAAGGCATTTGGTCCAAAACCCTTCCTTAAGTAGAGCCACCTACTACAGGTTGCCTAGGACTGTCTGCAGATGACTCTTGAATATCTCCAAGAGACTCAGCAGCTTCCCTGGACAACCTGTGCTTGGTCATCCTCACAGTAAAAAAGTGCTTCTTGAAATCCAGAGGAAACCTTCTGTGTTTCAGTTTGGACCCATCACTTCTGGTCCTGTCACTGGGCACCACTGAAAATAGCCTGGCTCTGTCTTCATTACATCCTCCTTTCACACACTGATGTTCTTTGATGTCCTCACATGTTGTGGCATAACCAACCACTCTGCTTTTCAAACCTGTGTTGCCTATCCATGCGATGGACCACAGGATAGAGAAGCCCCTGTCAGCAGGTATAATTTCTTAATGGAGGCACCATGCTGCACCAACAAAACTAGACTACCTTTGTTGGGCTTCCTCCCTCCAGTCTGTGTGTGAAAGTCATGGAATAGTTCTAACCATCTTCTCCTGTTGCCACACATTCATCACACCCAAGGATGCTCTGCGCTGGTGGCTGCCTTGAAAACACCTTGAAAGTGCTCTCACACATTTATTTCATCTTCTGATAGCAGCAATCAGCTGTTTATTCTTCCATATCCCACTGCTACTCTAATGAACCTTCAACTGCTCCAGTCTCTGTGATACCTTCGCTGCTTTTTAAACCCAAAAGCTTGTTCAACTGTATTTTACGCACGTCCTACACTCAAGACCCAGTGCCAGCCCTTATAAGAAGACTTCTGGCACTGATGCAGGGATATATGTAGTTAGCTTAAGAGAAGAGAGGAGATAGGGAGGTGGAAGGGAGAGGAGTATTTCTATTGAGCAAACTTGGCAAAAAAAATTCATGCCATGGAATTTCTCCTGCACCACTAACGCTATTTCCCACATTCATTAAGACTGTGATGCATTTGCACATAGCTTCCCTCTTTTCCAAAGTATTCAAAGCATGTTTTGTTAATGATATATTGTGGCAGCAACATTAGTCTGTTGTTAAATATGTGGAGTCAAAAGTCTAAAATTAAAATTGCATTGAGACTTGCATAAATCACTTCTAAAGCTAATAGGGTTTTAATTAAAGCAGAGCACATATGGATCAGAAGAAAAAAAAAAAAATCCTAATTTTTAAATTTCCAGTAGATCATTTGCAATTATTTTATGTCTTATGTTATACATTAAGAAAATTGACTTTAAAAGCACATAATTCCACAGATGTAAAGAATATGGCACTTTCCCACTGCAGGCACTTGACTTTCAGACAGGCTAACTTAAATACTGCTGTTTACAGAGCTCTGTTTACACCTATGAGAAAGTGTCTGTGCTTTTTTATTTGTCTTCTCAATACTCCAGTTTCTTAGTTTCAAGAAAGAAAAAAAAAAACCCAACCAACCAACAACAACAACAAACAAACAAACAACAACAACAAAAAACCCCACCCAACCAAAATAAAACCGAAAGGATCAACACATTTTTACAGTTATGAACATTCCAAAACTTATTTTTCCATATTAAATACCAGTGTTAGACAAGCCTAAGTTAATCACAACTTATATGATACTCTCATGCTAAATCAATGCACCTTTGTTCCTTGCTTATATCTGACATTAAGTCTTCCATTCAGCTCCATACTAATGAAATTGACTGTCCCACAAAATACAACTCCAATTTGCACTAAGTGGTTCTTAGATTTATTGGTGAGGCTCCTGTCAAAGAAAGCCTTGCAGAATGTTTCTGTACATAGCTTCCTATCCAATAAAACAGGCAGACTTTTTAACTTTTTAAACTAACTTTCTGCTGTGTGGGGGGCTCACTTCATTGCTGATGCAAATGAATACTTCTGTAGCCACTGCCACATCACTGAAAGTCCTTGATACTAAGGAGGGACTTCACCAGGTCTCATATGGAGCCAAGAAGAATGCCTGTTTTCCCAATTCCTTTTACAATTCTACTTTTCAAGAATTTCAACACAGGCTGAGGTGCCAAACCCAAGCCTCCCATTGCAACTAATAATCAAACCAATGATTCTGCTGACAGGATAAATGTTTTAGAATCATAGAACTGCTAAGGTTGGAAAAGACCTCTAAGATCATCAAGTCCAACCATTTTACATGCATTTTTCCAGCTTACAGTGCCTGAAGCCAAATACATCCCTTTGAAACAAGATACTCAATTCCTTTGTCTAATGCATACAAGTGAAGCCCCAAATTTGCATTTATTCTTTCTTCTCCTTACAATATAAATGCTATGATTAAACTTTTTGTTTCCCTCAGTACCATTCAGAAGCAGGCTTTGAAATCCCATGACACTTGATGCTGGCAAGTAAACCACTTCATAAATTCCCATATTCCAGATGGATTTACTGGCCCTTTCATAGAACATCTCGTGAAGCCCTATCCCCCTCCAGTTCGTGATACATTCCAACATAAAAGCAGGATGCTTTTGTTATTAAAAATATTTTAGTTACAGGAGGTCTTTACAATAGCTTTGGCACATCCTGTACATTCTCTGATAATCACATAAGGAAAACTTTTTTTGGCTCAGGGTCATTTTCATGTGCTTTATCATCAATGTACTTTGTCTGCTCTTCCTTTTTTAAGGCTCCCCTGTTTATTGCATTTAGCTGTGCTTGCAAGTTTTCCAGTTAACTAAGAGTTTTCTTTATTAAATTTTCCAAATGGGCTGGAACTTCTGCAAGAAGAGTCCCTCCTGAGCTATTGCCCCTGCTTCCAGTTCAAACTGAACAACATAACACAGATCAGTATTCACAATGAAGCAGAAAAATATAGTTCAAAAACTTAACAAAATTCTCTGGGGCTTTCAGTAAATATGTAATTAGAATTTGGCTGAAGCCTATACTGCTCCTTTTTCAGCCAAACTTTTTTTTCTCTCAAGCTTTTCTTTGGCAAGATCTGTAAACTCACCTTTAATGTACTGTTCAGCATTCGAATTTTGTGGAGTTTCTCATTAATGGAGGGGTTTTTGCTGCGCTTGATAAATGACTTCCTAAGCTCCTTCTTAGTTGACAGTCGACGATCTCCAATGGGAGACAGGCTTGCTTGCTCCAGTGACTTGTACAGTCGCTCCATCTCATCATCATCGTCACATTTTTCATGGTCTGCAAAGAAAAGAATAAATTGGGTATGAGAACATGAATGTGGCAGCAGATAACAAAAAAGTTATATTCAGCCACCAGGAAGGCTCTCAACCAACTCAAAAAGTAATGGTATTAGAGTTAGAACTAAGGACAATTAGGGTAATTTCTAGGGTAATAATGCCTGTGAGAAAGACATACTTCCAAATCACATGTTGTTAAGGATCAGGTAATGATCCAAACAGATGTGAGCCTGTATCTCCACTAATAGAGTGCTGCTTTAATGCTCTGAATATATCACAGACTTTGAACAACTGTCAGTAGCTCTATGTTTGCATGAAACAACTCTGATAGCACCTACACCTATTCACCCCTCCCTGCATGCTACACACAGTGAATTATGCTTCTACCTGGCAACTCACAGGGCAAATTCTCTTTGGTGTGCTGATTCATCACCAGATTTTGGTAATTATTGAAAACAGAGTTAAAAAAAAAAAAAAAAAGAGAAATTAAAAGAAACATATAAACATTTCAGAAGCCCAAGAGAAGGTCCCTAGAAAACATATTAAAGCAAGAACCCTTGGGGCATCCAATGTCTTGCCCCTGCGTTTCACAGATTGCAGCAGAGAATTTGTTTGTAATCCTCACAACAAAGCCTTGATTATCTCCGTCTTAATTATTCTGATGGCTCCCAAGCTGAGGAACTATCTTCCAAGACAGACAGTACACAAAAGGAAAAGTGAGTAAACAGCTGAGAATAGCATAAAATAAGATGAAAATTGAAGCAAAGGCATTTCTCAGAATAAAACAACCTAAAAATGAACAGACGGAAACTAAAAATGTGTCAGGCATATGTAGGGGCATTTTAGCAGAAGGCCATTTTTAGCAACAGACTGAGCAACTCACTTCTTGTCCTTCAATCCTCACAGTTCCAGTGATGTCTAAAGGAAAATCTTACAGCTATTGCTGTTTTCAGGGTGCTAATGAATCCCCCAAGATCCACTTTGGATAATACTCGGTTTTATATCACTGGCAGTAGTGGTGTTGGTTCTCAACTGCAGTCCTTCCTATTCCCATTTAACTGGCTGAACACTTTTTCTTTTAAAGATAAACATTTACTTTTCTAAATCATCTGCAGTCAGCAAATACATTCTGAACAAAAGGAACAAGTCCTTCTGCTCACTCATGCTGCTGGGAAGAGACTTCTGCAATATGTCAGCTCACTAAGGAGGCTGCTTCTTATCTTTTCCATGTTTTATAAAGTACAGCATCCTCCTCCATCTCTATTCTTTCTAAATATTTAGGTTACAGGAAAGGTTTATGATATGCTGCAAATATTTGCCTTCACTGTGTTTCTGGCCTATTCTTCACTACTGTGTGATTATAAAAAGCCTACTGTAACTTGACAAAAACTAAATATAACTTCCAACGTTAGTACATTGCTGGGGGAGGAAAAGGAGAACTGTTGTATATTTAACAAGCTGCAGGAAACAGAAAAAAATGGGAGTGTAAGGCATAATACACAGCAGTAGTACATGCCATGAGGCTTGTATTAACTAGTTTCCTGCCTACTTTCTTGGGATGAAGCAGCTGTTTGTTTCATCAGCCAGCTTCTGCACAGGACTGGCTCAACTCTGCTGTAGACATCACTCATCAGGACTGTGCACAGTAATACTTTGAGAGATGAATTGATTTTTATCAGCTATCCAAGAAAGACTATGTAAGAATAAAAAAAACTTGCTTCAATCCTGTTGAGCAACTTTTAGAAAATCAACCCACAGGGGACGTAAGGTCTTTGCTCCAGACACCTTTTGAGACTAACTCATGACCTTCCTCAGTGTCCTAAAAGGGTCACAAAGCAGTAAGCCTGAGAAAACACCACCACTGAACACCCGTCTTCCTCATTAAATATTCTGATATCTTCCGTGCGCTTGTGGAAAACTGTAAGGAGCACAGTAACACTCAGCACAGAAAAAGATGGAGCCAAAGTCAGAAAAGCCCAGGAGAAGGCTCCCAGAGGATGCACTTGCCCAGCAAAGTGTACTCAGCTCCTGCTGACTTTCAAGACTGAAACTCCTTTCCTACTTCTTATTCTTCTACCATTCTCATACTCCAAGGAATTAATCAGGGTCAGGTAATTTCAGAGGGAAAAGAATGTGTCAGATTCTTCATATCAGGTGGATAAAGGAAGTGGCTGTAAAGCACTAAATGGTTTTTCAGCAAACTGCTGGAAAACAAGGGAAGGTGAACTTACAGGTTGTGTAGAGCCAGGTGTGACTTACACAGCACTTTTATCTCAATTTTTGATGCATTTCAACTGCAGTTAAAAAATAAAAGTGTATCCTAATACTGTGTGTTTGTGTAAAACACTGTTGCTGTTGACAAAGGTTATATCTGCCAATAAACCTCTATAAACTGAGGCCAGACTCTCTGTTACCTATTTGGAATTCTACCTTCCAAGGTCCTGAGTACCCCTGAGCCAAGTTCAGAAAGAAAAAGACCACATTTTGCAGGCTTGATGTTGCCACTGAATGCACTAGATTGATGCTGTAAATCTGAAAGGGAGAGAGGTAATGGAGGAATTGAAAAATTCTGATTTAGCGCAACTAAAATGCAATTCTGGGGCTTGATGCCATTTATCTGGAATTTCCCTCTAACAGGAGGTATCACAGACAAGAAAAACCTCCCAGAGGTTCAACATGCCTATTCCTCTCCTCAATTTTCAGCTTCCGCTCTCCTGTCAGCCAACTTGCCACAGGCTGGAGATATTAAGATATCGAGACTCCCCATCTTGGAGCATCAATACAGGAGTTTCATGCTCTTTAGGCCTATGTAAGTGAAATTATCCAGAACTTTCAAAAAAGCAGCTGTGAAAAATAAAGTTGATTGCTTCCCAGTGGTAAAGATAGAGAAATTGGAAATGTTTGGCAGAAAGAGCATTTCGCATTGAAAAACCACCTCCAACAGAATGTATCTGACTAAATTTATCTGTAATGTAAATATTTGTTCTCCCACTCTGTAATTGAGATCTCACAGACTCCCAGTTGTGTATTAATCCCAGGGAAAAAAAAAAAAAAACTGCTTCTTCCTCCTGTTCTTGCTACTTTTATGAGCTTCTTGTATCTTTGCCAGCACCTCTGTTTCTGATTCTGCTAAAATTTTTGATGCCACTGGGAGAGAACACATACACCCAAGGCTGGGAAGAGCAGAGGAAAAAAAGTCATAAATGATTTTTGCCCTTACCTACCTATTCACCCCCTAGCCCTTCTCCATAGTGGTAGCAGAGTTTTCAATGGGAAAGTCACGTCAGGGAAATCACATTTCCCACATAATTATGGAACAGAAAATACAGCAAAAATTCAATTAGGTGAGTGTAACTCAATCAAACTCCTCACTGGCAAATGTAGAACTAAGGGGAAGATTGCAAGAAAATAACAAGAAAACTATGTTACCACAAACAATTAGATGCTATTGTCTGATAGTATAGTGGATTCAGCAGTGAGGGGCGGAATTTTAATAAACTGACTGAACTGAAAAAAACATAAAGAAGTATCTCTTTTTCAGAGGGTTCAGAAAACCATAGCACCATAGTTTTCACTGTGATTTCTAAAGCTTTTTTGATGAGAAACAAAATGATTATTCAAGTTGTTTCTCTACACAGTTGTTCTCACTGTAGGCACATTTCTCAGCTAGTCTCAGCCATGATTTAGCTATTTGCTATAACTTTTGCAGAGGGAGCAAAGGGGCCAGAGCACACCAGAGGATCTGTTCTGGCTATTACTGGCACAGGCAGACTCCAGAGAGGAAGAGGATGTCAGCAGCGAGAAAAGAAGGAATTGAATGGATCCAGCTCCTATTTAACCAACTCCTTCCCACAAAAACAACTCAGATAAAATCCAAGAGGTATTTGAAAAGCTGTCCAGGTTTGAAAATATCAGCACACAGCAGATCTTTCAGAGCTACTGTGAGCTAAGGTAAAATAAACCAGAAGTGGTAAAATAAGAATGCCTTGCCAAGACGCATTGGCTTCATATGATCATGAAACCCTCAGAAAATGCCAGGAAGAAGGATCTTACTGCTATAGTAATAGATCCCTAAATAAATAGAAACATACATTCCTATTTTCTTATATAACCTCTCTGTTCCTGTGGCTTCCTGTAGCTGTTACAGTTTTTGATCATAATGGTGGTGTGTCAGAGTCAGATACTTTCTTCCAATGGTTGCCAGAAGAAATACAAAGGACGGAGTTTGGCTGGAGAGTGTGTCAAGCCATCCTGGAGGGGACAAGGCCAGCTTCTGCATACAGCACACGTAGTCAGACAGCTGTTTGTATTCTCAGCTGTTTCTTGTTTACCTTTCAGTTTCTTTGCATCACAGGCAGCTTAGAATACTCTGTTACTGTGTATGTGGCAAGCTGCATCACCAATGTCTTAAATATTCCCAAAAAGTAAATGGACACATAATGTTGGTCTCCTTTCAAAAGAGTAAACTGATAAAGTCCCCTTCTTTGTATCACTCTCTGGAATGGAGCATCTCCCCAGTAACTGGTGCAGAGAATTAATGCTGACAGTATTCATAACACCACTAAGAGTGGTTGGAAAGATTGTTAAAAATATCATATTTTATTATATATGGCTCCTTGCACCAGATACTCACAGTTGCTTAGCAGAGTTCATAACATAATTTCTGTTGAAAAAATAATTCACCATCATTTAGCTGAATGGGTAGCTTTTCTTATGGAGAGTCATCCATTTATTTCTGAAAAATGTTTCTTTCATTGTTTAACTCATCACTAAGGTTTCTTCATTGTTTTTGTACTTTTTCATGGTAAGCTTTTCCCTCAAAACCACAGCTACTCTTTCTTCCTTCTAAGTACCAGCTTTTCTCACATTGGTCTCTATTTCTAGACTTTGTCCAGGAAAAGTGCTTTTCGGTTCCAAAAATTTTTTCACCTCAACTCCAGGCTCTTATCAGGTACAACTAATATGTCAATTTGCAGTTTTACTTTGAAAAATTTGGCCAGAAAACAGTGTGGCAGGGATTTTTTATCCTCATGAGGAGAGAGTGAGCACAGACACACCCCTAGATTTTGTGGGGGACTGGGATCAAAGACTATCAAAGAACATAGCTGTTCTGATGACAGCAGGGCCATCTTTACACACAGGGAACATGTGCTTTAGGACAGATGTTGACAGAAGACAGATTTGTCTCCTCCTGGATGCAGTCTCATGACTGAAACATGTCAGAAATGAACTATTCAGAAGCACTGTAAAGCAAATAATACTGCTTGCACTGAGGTATGCCTTCTTGTTTTGCATCAGATAACAAGGGTATTCTAACCAGTTATTGCACTTCAGGAGAATTTGCAGCTAAATTTTACCCAACAACCTGAATTCATCTCACAGCATTCCTGCAAATGCTTATCAGCTAGCTGGAGAGGGAAGTCCTTGGGGGATAAGCCACAGAACCAGAATTGCATCCTTTTTGATAACTTTCATTCGGAACTGAATTGTTATTTTACATTTATCCTTCTTTTCCTACCTCATCCTCAAACCGGAATAGCTTAATCACCTTGCAAAATATTTCCTTAATGTTTTCAGTGACCACTGCAGGGGAGGGCCCCACACAGCAGCTCTCTCCACACCCAGCCCATAATATGCAGACTGATAAAGGAAAGACAAACCTGTGGATGTTGTACATTTTACTTGGTCAGCAATGGGTTATGATGCAGACAAGAACTAGAGAGGTTATGCAGTTTCCATAGTGACTGTCTTGGTGAAATCATCTATTTCTGGAATTCTGTCAGTGATCACCGCTGTGGTTAGGATGGAAGTGTTCTGTGCTCTGCCATCACAGTTGCCCATCAACTAAACAGTGAGCAACAGAAGAATTCATTTCCCCAGGAATAATCTTATCAAAATTAAACCATCTTGCACACTGCAGGAGTATACCAAAATATGCCTTGATTTACATTTTAATCCCATTTTATTGGTTAGTATGATTGAGCCTATCAAACTATACTTTAAGTGATTATCAATGTGTCATGCTAATTCTAAGACATCCGTTAAAGTATTTGTCACCCTTGCAGTAAAATGGAAAGCAGTAACCTACGCATTATTGCAGGATTTCTGACAATACCAGAGGAATATATTCTAAGCAAAAGTTTAGATTTCTGAAGAGCAACCACTGAATCTTTGTCAACAGGATCAATAAGCCACTGTGCCATTTATGACCTACATTCCAACAATCCACCTCAATGTCCCTAGTACTGTTTCCCAAAGACATTACTTCAAATTTAACCCAGAAGTTACAATTACAGAAAACAATATATTTAATATGTCTTTGTGTCATTTTCATTAGGGACTCCATTTCTGCCAGCCCCAGCCTTTTCACAACTTGCAAAGCCAGAATTAGGGGACCTAGATTCCACAGTAACTCAAAGCAGAGCTCCCTTTTCCAATACATAGAAACAGCACATATGCTCACTCTGGATTTTAACTCTTTCTGATTTCATTGCTGCAGAATTTTCTAGCAGAAAACCCTACAAAATGGATAAGGTAGGTAAGCATAAAACATTGAGTTAATTTTCACTTTTGATGAAAACTGTACTTTTCTTAATGTCCCTTTTTTTGTGTGTAAAATCAGAAAAGGTATGACAACAAAAAGGGGTGCCAGCTTTCTAAGTGTTGATATTTGTAAAACACAGGGGGACTGACAGGGCAACTAATGTGCCTCACAGTGTCATCTTTCAGTGTCAAGTTCGCCTACAGAGAAATACACTGCGTTCCCAAAAACTCCAGTGCTGTTTCTTTCCACCACTGCACTACTTTCAGCCTAAGGTCTTAGATGCACCTTTCTTTTGCATTGTGCCGAGACAACCCTTCTCTTTCAGCAACAAAGTACTCACTTAAGATCTTTACAAGGACTTGGAATCATGGGAACAATTGAGGCACAGGAAAGTTGTTGTTCCCTTGTGTATTACCCTTCTATGCAGAATAATTGTACACCAGGAACAACTCTTAGGCTTCAACTGCTTTTAATTCAGAAAGAAGCAGCTTTGCTCAAAAGGCAGGAGATATTTCCTTGCTACACAGGGGAGTTATGAACAGTAAGGATGACTAAATTCTGGAACCATGCCACCTTTTTCAATTAGCAGTACGTTTCAGTAGGAGGATACTGTGCAGATACCTATTTGCTTAAACAAAATCCAGTCTTAATAGACTTTCTGATTCAGGATTTCAGTTGTTCTCTTGATTACAGTGAAGCTTAATGAAGCAAATAGGGGGTATGCACTTTGAGTAAATGCAACAGCACATATTTGTAAAATTGGACTGACTTAAACCCATGTACACCCTTCCCTAAATACGACAGTTTTGTTAGAGTGTTCATTCTGTGACACTCTGTTCAGATTTTGATTCAATCCTAACTAATAAAAGATATCTGCATTGAAATAAAGACTGTTAATAAAATTATGTCTACGCTATATTTATATACAGAGCTTATGATCTAACATATAGATACAATTTGAGAAAAGTTGTAAAGGTACCTACCAACCAGATACTCAGTTATGTATTTAATGTGCAATAAATTAAATGTTATAAATGATGTGCCACTGGAAAATTCTTCAGTGAAGAATATAGAGGAAGGAAGGGGGAAAGGAAGTTAAGGAAACATGTAACTCTTATACTGTATGGCTCTGCAGCAAAAATCTCCTCTCTCATTAGCTCACCTTTGGCTGGTGATCGCTGTCCTGTTGCATCTGGCACAGCTAGACAGTGTGTATCTGCACTTAAGTGAGAGGTTTGGGATCCACCATTGGGTTGGGAAAGCTGGACTTCCTGGCTTTCTGCTGCATCTCCAGGGATCACTTCTGGTGGCTCGTCAGAGTGAATCTGTACACAGAATGTCAAAGGCTGATCACCCTCCTCCGGGGCAGAGCCCGTAACCAGGTCAAGCCAGGACTGCCTCTCAGAACAAATCACTCTGGAGGTCAAGGAAGATGAGGATTCTTGGGAGTTGAAAGTGCTTTCAGGAGAGGAGGGAGAACAAGATGCTTCACTTGACAGAGTTGAGGTGAATGATGACTTCTGCTGATCCTGCTTTCCAGAAACAAAAATGGGGGCAGGGAGAAAGAAAAAGGAAAAATTATTTACAAAATACTCCTGTTTCCAGGTTCTACATGATACACTGGTATGCAGCTGAAATGCTAAATGACCAAAAATTGATGTAATCTGGTTACTTATTCATCCAAGCAAGCCTATGGTGTGGCAATCAATCTCTACAGAGCAGTACCTTCAGAAACCAAGCCACCAGGAAGCCAAAGGCAAAAGAGATATAGATCTGACAATGCCTAGAAACAAAGGCCAAGGAAAGCTATTATGCTGAATATAGCCTTCCATGATCTCACACTCTCTTTCTTTCTTTATTTTGT
Organism: Pycnonotus jocosus; assembly: GCA_013400435.1. Lineage (NCBI taxonomy): Eukaryota > Metazoa > Chordata > Aves > Passeriformes > Pycnonotidae > Pycnonotus > Pycnonotus jocosus. The sequence continues at coordinate 48,376 of VWYP01030577.1, read as the reverse complement.
CTTCACTTTATTGGCCTAATCAAGACTGAAGAAGAAAAACTCTGAATTAGCCATTGAATACGACTCACTCAACAGTTCCACCAATGCAATAACCAGAAATAGACAGAAGGGGTCCCAAGCACCGAAGTACAGTAAAGAAGCGTTTTTCCTAGTCCATTCAAGGGATAATTGTTCACCTGGGCAAGAAGGCTTAGCAGAAACCATCAGAAATTGTGATGAGATCATCATGATAGGAAAGCCAGATTTCTTGCTACTGCAGAAATTTACTCCTTCTGCAGATCCTCTCCTACTGGCCACGGAATACCAGATTTGATCTACCAGAATTCTGGCAAGTTTCTGTCCTCAATATTTATGTAGAATAGATCTTGTAAGGATTAAAATGGATTATAACTAGACTGAAAATATTGAAACTTGCTGAGAAGATGTTGCTAGGGAAACCTGGAAAAGCTGAAAACACAGTAAAGCGGCTAGCCTGGAATACCTATTTATAACCCAGTAACAAGTTTTATTCAAATAAACCAAACCAAGAGTAACAATTTTTTAATTACGATATTTAAACTTCACTATTCAGTATTATGTACCATAATATATACTACTTCCTTCTTATATTACCCACAGCAAAGCCTTCCTGTGCTTCTAATACAGCTGCATCCTGTAATAAGCAGTCAGTTCACAGGATGAGGACCTATATCAGACTGTGAGCACTATTTGTTTAGAGCAGCTTCTTTAGTTTTGTAAATTTTCAAAGACATTCATAGACTCGTGGAATTGTTAAGAGATTCTCAAGATCATCTAATCCAGCCATCCACCCAGCACTACCACTGCAACCCCTAAATCATGTCATCCAGTGCTGGATTTGGACCCCTCTTGAATACTTCCAGGGATGGTGACTTCACCACCCACCTGGCAACCTATTCCAATCCCTGATTTCACCAACCTAATGGTGAAAACAATTTGTCTTATATGTAATCTGAATCTGGCCTGTCCCAACTTAAGGCCGCTTCCTCCAGTCCTGTCACTGTAGGCACGGCCCCCACCTGGCTACAACCTCCTTTCAGGGAACTGTAGAGATTGATGAGGTATCCCCTGACCCCCTTCTTCTTGAGACTGAACAAACCCAGTTCTCTCAGTCATTCCTCATAAGGCATGTTCTCTGGTCCTTTCATGATTCCTGTAAGAATGTGCCAAACATTGCAGGACCAGGACATTTTTATTCTCCCATGAAAAGTACAGCACTGTGTTTCAGGTGTGTTTTCATTTCTAAAATAGAAACCTTCACATATGCATCCTCAAGCAAAGAACAAGGAGATGTGGTAGTAAACTACAAGTATTAAAAATGCCCTTGGGAACACAGGTGATATGAAGCATTTCATCTAAGAGCTCCTATCACAAAGACTTGAAACATTTCCAAAGCAGAATAACTGAACAGTAACAGCTCTTGCCCACATATTTTAGACGGTCCAATTTCAGTTGTTCAAAGCTGGAAAAGGAAGATGTTAGATCTCACGTCTATTTCTTTGGCATTTGTCCATTAAAAAAAAAAAGTGTAAGTGAAATGAAGACTGTGCCTCACTGAGAGGAATGTATTTTTGTTTCCATTTTCATTGTGTATTAATTTAAAAATATGAGTGAGAATAAATACAAGTGCCAGAAGGTATTTCTTTTTCTCTGCATATGTGTTGTGTTTTGTTTTTTCTTTGGCATGACAAATGTTTACCTAATTTATTTGAGTGTCTCCTTTGGAAGTTTTGCAATCATCCATATGATAATAAATTTCCATTTGGGGATGTTTTAAAATGCAGATCATAAGGATTTCACTGGAAACTAATGAGTCTCTAGATATTTTTTAGAGAAAAATTATGACCATGAAACTCTTCAACTGCTTTTTTGGCCACTGCTGCAATCTATTGCCTCAACATATTTGCCCATTTTTTAACTGTATATCCATTCACACATGGACAAATTAACGCAGGTGGTCAGTTCAACTTTTGTCCTAGAGATGTTATAATTTACTTATTCCTTGCTTGCTGTTTTCCTCCACAGTACTCAAACCCATACATACACATGGAACCTCATGATCACTACTTTTGTCTTCTGCAAGTTTCAAAATGGTTTGAGTCAGCAGAGAATAGAACAACAAGTACAAACTTTGCGCTAGAAGTATAGCAAAGTGTTTGCTGCTTTGAAATGTAACAGAGCCTACACTTGGGTTTCTATTAGTTTGTCTTCACAGCTTGGTTCAAGAACTCTGCAACAAATAAACAGGTAGAGAACCTCCCTGACACAACCACAGGCTGCAAACCTAAAACTGAGTTTTTAGTAGAAGCTGCACTTTCCCAATCCCTCCAGTGTTTTTCTTGTTTCAGCAGTTGTCCAGAAGTGAAAGGGATATTAAGTATGGTGTCTAAAAGAAGACTCTGACCTGCAGTCAGAGCTGTTCCTGCTCACTATGTAAGCAAGCAGAGTATAGGGCAGACCCACAGCAAATGGAGCTTATTCCAGAGGCCAGTTCTGGGGTGCAAAGATGATACCTGTGCCCAGGAGACATTAACCTTTGTCCACAAGGGAAGGGATTTTAAGGGAAAAGAAGGGAAATCACTGACAAAGGTAAAGGCTGAAGGGAAGATACCCTTTATGGGAAAGCTTGAGAAATCAGGATCCCTCAGCATCTGCACCACTGCCTGCCTCCCACGAGTTCCCTGCCAGAACATGGAGGCCAACACTCAAGAGGAGCATATGGGAAGGAGACAACTGGAGATCGCCTCTGCAGCAGCACTCCAACAGGCACCAGGAAACCAGGAAAGCAGAAAACTAAAAACAGCACCTGTTTAAAACTCATCATCTGGAAAAACACAGGCATTCACTCAGAGGTGAGCAGATGGAAAACTCATCTACAGCCTCCTAAAGGCAAGACATTGAAGTATAAAATTCAAGATGCTTCATTAACTGACCCACGGCCTTGAGTAACTGTGGGACACATAGCCAAAGCTCCGCTCCNATCTATAGTTTTCTGTTCTGATCCACCTGGACGCTGAGAAGAGCTTAACTCTGAGACGCTTCTCCATCCTCTCCTCTCCTCTCCTCTCCTCTCCTCTCCTCTCCTCATTTATAGCCACTCAGTCAGATTTAACTTCCAGTTAACAGGCAATAAAGAATGTTCTACAGCAGTGAAGGCCTCACACCCCTGGGTGCCAGGTGGATTGTTCTAGAGATAAAAGTTACATGTTTCAGGAGAGGAAGTGAAGACTGACTGACTTATCTGACTGAAAATGAGGGGGGTAAGTGGGTGACTGTGTGATGTGAGCTCCCAGCTTTATGTGAGCTAGTTAAAGACTGCCAGACAGGCAACCCTGTCCATGACGTCTCCTTTTCTTAGTGCCTGTGATTGCACAAGCTTCTCTAGCTCATCTGTATATTTCAGATTTGCTCCTGCTTGGCTGCTCCTGTGCCCGCCCCAGCTGCTGGATGTCATTTCAATGTGCCACAGAGGAACTTATACCACAACAGTGAGGCAGCAGACACTTCCCTTCCATGAGATGCCACAAGAATATTTAGTACCAAGAATATTACTGCACACCTCTCAGTGTGAATATTCAGGAAGTGAAGGGAAAGGATTGAATCAGGATTCCTTATTACCAGCCCAAACCACATCACTCATTTCTAAACACAGAATTAAGGAAATTTGACTTTCCATTTCAATGGAAAAAAAATTTTCAAATAAAAATGTGGTGACAAAAGACTGTCATAGAGCTGCTCTATAGTTTCCAAAGCATGATATGAACAATCTGTGTACTCCAAAACTGCAGCCAAATCCCCATGCCTGTTGCTAGCTCCAAGAAAACTTACTGGTTACAGAAATTGAAGGATTGCCCCTGCTACTTGCAACAGCTTTGCCTGATTTCTACTACAAATGAAACTTTTCTTTTAAAGGCTGCAAAGATAAGAAAAAAACCTACCCCAAACCTACTAGTGAAGCTACCTGTCATAGCAAATTAATAACTTCTCTTCCTTTACTTAAAAAAAAATTGAAAAAAATTTATAAAATTTAAATATTGTTTTAAAAATCCATTTAAATTATATGTAAGAACAATGAGATCACTGGGAAAAACAATGATATAGAAACAAGATTAATAGGGCAAGAAGTAGATAATAATTAGGCAAGCCAATTTGATTAGACTCATGAGAGTTCATAGTGCTTATTTTAATTTATGAAATGAAGTGAGACAGGAAGGAATATTCTGGGGCAATATGCTACATAGATTTTGGAAGAATGCCTATTTTCTTTTTTCATGTCTATTTTTCAGAGGTAGAGGAAAAAAAACAGATTTTTATCTCCGTGCAAAGAGGCCTCTTTCCCTTCACTTCTGTTCACTGACACAAAAGCAGCTTCAAATTCCGCAGTCTTAAAAACAGCTCACTCAAATAAATAAATGCAAAGCTGTTGGATATGCTACCAAGGTCACAAAAAGAGAGGGGTTTCAGGATGGATTTTTTTAAAAAGAGAGAACAGTGTGAAGAAAAAACAGCTTAACAGCAGTGTGTTAAAAATCTTATAAAGAAAAGACATGGTTTGTGTATGAGGTAGAAAAACACCTTCCTTTCTCCAGCAAGATAAATTGGAAGGAGCTGATCTTTCACAGTGCAAAGCTCCCTGTGGTGCAGGATGTGCCAGCTGTGTACTCTGCCACAGGGTAGGCAGCCTGTGCATCAAGGTTTCACAGGAACACAGTGGACATTTCCAGACAATGTTTTAGGTTATTCCTAGAGGTCCACCACCTCAGGAGTTTTGTTTCAACCTGCTTGCAACAAGAAGCAAGGTAATAACTGGAACACTTACCGAAGGAGGAGGTGGTGTCTGGACTCTGTAGGGTGGAGGTGGTGTGTCTGTTATTTCTGGATCGTCGTGTTCACTTTCACTGTAGCATTCTGAGGTAGACATGGAAAATGAGCAAAAATAAAGAGTTAGATGGACACATTATTCTTTGCAGCACTGTGGCGACCAAAGATCACCAAGTAGGGTGTTCTGGACTCAGGACTACACCTTAACAAGTCAGTGTCTCCTAATCCAGTTGTGGTAATGCTGGAGAGCTGTTTCAAGTAGCAGGGAAAATCCCTTAATCCCTGTAATCAGTAAATTTTCCTGGAGCTAGCAACAAGCATTGGGGGTTTGGCTGCAATTTTGGAGTAAACAGATTGTTCATATCATGCTTTGGAAACTATAGAGCAGCCTTGTGAGAGCCTTTTGTCACACAGGTATCTCATATAGGCACACTATACAGCATAGCAGTACATATGAAGAGGTAATACCGAAAGTAAACACAGAACTCTAGGACTACCCTCCTTGTCTCTCTTTTTTATTTTTCTTTACAAAAACAAACTCATAGGAGCCTCAATATCTCTTGACATGTGGCAGAGGCAGTTTTGCCATTTTTTCTTTCAAATATCTGTGCAGCAGGGGTAAACATTTTCCACAAATTTGGATTAAATTAAGTTATTATCATTGATAAAATCAGACACAGAAAAAGGGAGGCAGAATTTTGCTGGTTCTTATGCCCAGGACCTGGCAATAGTTAATATTGGACAAGATCATAGAATCATAGAATTTGGTTTGGGAGGGACCATAAAAGGTCATATAGTCCCACTTCTCTGCAATGAGCAGGGACACTTCAACTAGACCAAGCTGCTTGTCCAGCCTGACCTTGAATATTTCCAGGAATGGAGGTTCTGCCACATCTCTGGGCCACCTGTTTCAGCGTTTTGCCAACCACACTGTTAAAAAATCACAGCTTTATATCTAGTCTAAGCTGGCCTTTTCTTAGTTTAAAACCACTACCCCTTTTTCAGTATACCCTGCTAAAATGTTTGCCCGCCCCTTTCTTGCCCCCATCTTCTCTTGTGTGCACTAAAAGGCCACAAGGATCACTTTTGCTAAATGTCCCAGCACAAATGCAACCTTTACAGGAGCAAGTGCTTGCATCCTGCCCTGCACCACACGTGCAGGGTGACCACACTCAGCCCCACCCCACTGAGCTGGGCACATGAGAGTTTGCAGAGGCAAGGTCAGAGCTTGATGAGGACAGCTGGAGTGCCAAGGGTCACAGAGCAGAGGCTGCTCCTGTGGTGTCTGTGGGATCCAGCACTGCCCTTTGCTGGCCACATGCACTCAGCAGTGCTGTCCAAGAGCTCTGCCCCAGAGAGCAGGGCTTGCTTGTGTCCAGCTCTGATTCCTTATCAGAGCTGGATTTCAGAGGCTCACACCTCTAGAAAGCAGTGCGTTAGGATGGTCTCCAGACAGTCACCTGAGATTATTTCATCTAAAAATAACTAATTTAATACCCACATGCTTTATTTTTCTGCATGTCATTGTGGGGGGTAAGGTGGATGTTAACAAGCACAGAGTGAGGGGAATAAAGTTGTAAGAGAGAAGAATTTTGTGCATGAGAGAGAATTTTCTAACATGTTAACAAAGAGAAACTTAAAGAGGTTCATTATTTTTTCTCCCTGTACTCTTTGCAGAACCATAGGATTCTGAGTAGCATGGATGCTACTCTGTTTACTGGAAGTATGTGCTGACACATCTAAGCATAAAGTACTGAAACTGGCTGCAATAAGGCCTACATCAAATTCCAATACTCTATTAATGCTTTTTTGAGGAACTCAGTAAAAAGCTTATGCTTTTAGGCACACAGAAGAACTGAAAAAGAATCAAAAGTTGTTTCTGATGCTCTAAGCAGGAAAATGGCATGGGGAAGGGTGTTAAAATGCACACAAAGTACACGAATACACATGAAATGCCATAAAAAGAGCCAAGACTTCTGAAGAATTATGGTGTGTGATACAAAGAGGAAGAACTGGTCAGTAGGAACAGAAGTCACTGTAGGTAGTGAAAATGTTTTTATGAAACATAGCAATGTTTCTGCAAGGACATGTCCACCCAGGCACCAGTAGGTGCTGCATCCACACTGAAGGCAGCTGCTGGATAACCTATGACAAAAAAACATGCATGAAAAGACAAGGAGGTGTTTGATGCCAGAATCAGAAGGCCTTTTCCTGAGGGGGAAATGGGTGACTATCTTTAAAAGCTGAAGAAATATTGGCTATGTTATGCTATTGCAAAGTTATTGGATAACCTGTTGTAGAGGTTATTGAGTGGGTTATTTTGTCTCTTTTGGACCTCTTTTTTTAGATTAAAATTTGTGGAACGACTCATTTTTTATTGCTTCATAATTCTCGACTCAACCAGTATCACATTTTTTGAGGTTTACAGAGATTGGTTTAATGTATAAAATTTTGGCCATTCCCATTTTCCATCAAACTCTTCCCTTCATAAAAAGATGAACAACATATTTGCACACTTCCTTCCTGAGTACAAGTATCTTGCAGTTCTTGCTACACGACATAATGTTCAATATAGCCCTTTATCCCAAAGAGTTTTGATAAAGTTGGCTTCAAATGGGATACAGGCAGGAGGAATTGGATGGTACACAAATTAACAAGTTTCCTGACAAGAAACAATTACGAACTGAAAGAAACTGATGGCACTTGCTGAATTCACCAGGAATCAGTATTATCTGTGTTTACCAACCACAAAGCTGCTTTTAATGGTAGAGCATAAATGGAGCCAGATCAAATTAATCAATAATGTAATTACATGTCCAAAGCCTGGATATAAACCACAATCTTGAATTTTGTGATAAAGCAAAACGAATGCAGAGAGGAACACTTCATTGCTTAGACAAAACAGGCTGCATCACCCAAGTGTTTATATTACTGCAAATACCAGTTTCTTCGTCACAATGACAGCTCCTTCACAAGCTCAGCAGTTCTAAAAAAGGCACTGGGTACCAATACTCTAAAAATGGAGACTTAAAAGCACAGGTGATGACACATATTCCTCCGGTTAGAGTCCATTCCTGGTTTGCTAACATAATGTTCAGAGCACTTCTCACTCTAAACCAGTTCCAGAGCACTTCTCATTCTAAACCAGCTCTTCTGCCCAGATTTGTGATTTGGGTGTTGGTATCCCCCCACCAAAAAGTTGTATTAGGTTGATGTGCAAATTAAGACAATAAATAAATTGTTTAGAATTTTTAAAATTTCTCATTCCATACTGAACTCAGGCTTGGCTCTGAAACAAATTGTAGGCTCCAGAATAGCAGTACCACCCCCTCATCCCCCAACATTGTGGTTGTTGAAACCTCCAGGACTGGAGGACACAGTAGGGATGGGTCTGCAGAGCACAAGCTGTTCCCAAGCCTTCAAGCTGCCATGCTGCAGCATAACTCCTGGAATAAAACTCAGCAGCTCAAAACCCAGAGCAGCACAGCTGTTCCTCTTCACACTTGGTAGGCTTAGCAAGCCAGAAAACTGTCAGAAAGTAGTTACACACCTCTCACAAGATCACCTAGTGTCTCTCACTCACACTGTTTCTCACAATTTTGTCTTTTCCTGTGATTACTCTGCACTGTGATAATGTGAATAATGTGCTTTCTCTGAGCTCAGGCAATAGACAGACCCAAGATGACAGTTGGATAGAAAGAAAATAGCTGACAAAAATTTGGCCAGGCAAAAACTGAAGAAGACAATGTAGTTACACACTGAAACCAGTTAGGAACATACCTTCCTCATTCTTCCTGTTTGGTGCCAGAGGGTCTACAGCCATTCCAAGCTTACTTAGCCACCTGTGTTTGAAAAAGAGGGAACACAGAGTCAGAGACATTCACATGCTCTTCACACTAGTTTCGTTCCTTTCAGTTTTGTTCTACATCATTGCATCTGTTTTCATTAGCCTGAAGACTCAATGTCAAAGTTTCAATTTCTTAGATCATCTTCTAGAAAGGCATCAGTTACCCCCATATTAATATTCCCTGTAGTGAACAAGATGAGTTGCCTGGGACATCTTTCCTTCATACTGAAAAGAAAGGTACTACTGGTGATCCAGGAGTCACATTTGTGTAAGCTAAAGTCTTTGTGCTGTAACACCATGTCAGTGAATTAGTCCAGCTGTTGAGAACTAGAACACCAGCTGTCAGTGAATTAATCCATCTTTCACCTGAGATGAATCAAAAGGCGTGGGAGCCATAGAAGATGATGTCAGCTGCCCTGGCCAAAATTATTGCAGCACAGTCCACGCCACTTGAAACCAAACTTTTTGATCATAACATATCACATTTTTCTTGCTATGTACTTTTGGCTTTAGTAAGTCTCACTTCCTGTGTTGTTTTAAGCTGTTACCCAGCGTGTCTTTTGCTTATCTTCCTGGGTAGCAGTATTTTTTTAGTGCTAAAAACATTCCCTAGTAATACTTTTTGTATATTGTATTTGTCTGTAGGTCATTCAGAGGTAGCCACATTTTAAGTAACTAATTACTGAAAAAGCTCAAGCTTTTAAGAGCAAAACTCAAGGTGTGTGTAGAGAAAGTATGAAGGGTGAGAATTTGTTTCTGAAAAAGAACCCCATTTTGTTTGATTTTGGTTCTACTAAAGCAATGGGGAATTTGCTAGTGAGATCAGCATCGAAGTAACTGCGCTAGACTGCAGTATGAGCAATAGAGCCACAAACAATTCAGAGAAACAAAGTCTCGTTTCTATAAGAGTGGTCCAAGAGTGGACTCTTTTCTAACAGCTAATCCTAACAGAATGATTTTTTTTAAAATTAAAATCCACCTTAACAAGGAAAAGATTCCCTAAAAATTCTAGGACTTCATCAATAACGAGGGCAGGCAGGTCACTAATAGCTATATAACTGGCCAGCTAAATGCATGCAGCTATTCAGCATGTCTTTACTTTTTATGTGTGCATGACAATAGCAAATACATAATAAATCAGTGAAACAAATGACTGTGTTAATAAATCCACTGTTGATTTAATAGAGATATGTGTACAGATATATGCATGTATCAGTATATGCATGAAGAGTTACAGAAGGTCATGATCCATCAAGCATTTATGCACACCAGGAACTCGACACACACAAATGCTCCAGTGAGTTCAGTGGAACCATTGACATGTGTATTTGCAGGACTGCAGCCAAGAGAACAGATGCCTTTTAGTCTGTTTCCACATATGCGTGAGTATGCATGTACCTTATGTATTAAATGCAAGTATTTTATACTTTGCCAAGGAAAACATCATCAGTTGCAACAGTGGGGAGTTAGTACAGCATAGTGCAGGCTGCTCTAACACTAGGCTACCTAGCTTTAAGCCAAAATGAAATTTACTCAAAAAGCAGAATTTGAACAAAATCATTCCAGGGGCATAAGAGCTAAGACACCTGCATAGATCTTAATCAGTCACTCACAGGAGACTAAACATTTTTCACATGAGAATTTCCAGCTGGGCTCCAAACTGGCTGTTAGCACTTACTAATATCCTCCATTAGCTCTAATTTTCCTTCTCCATATGCCCTTCCATCTCTTTTTTCTTAAGCAGGGTTACCCTCTCTACTGAAATATTCCTGTCCAGCTGTCCCTGGTTCTCAGCTAACCTCATCCTATCTGCCTCAGGAGCTTGTCACTCCATTCAGGAGCTCTGGTGGGAAGTGCAGGAACATCAAAATGGATGGCTAACTCCCCACCACAATGCTCCATGATTCTCCAGCTTGCAAAGGGCAACAGATTCTTTTCATCTATGTTTACTTGTGGGCATCTGTAGAGTACAGATTTATTAATACATATCTATGTACATCCACTACTAGAATATTGTACATTTCTGTATCTATAGATCTTTCAGAAGGTCACACACATTCTCTCAACCTCTCTCTTTTTCTGTTGTGGTAAATATGTATGAGGTCTCCTGTTTATAGAGGGAATGAATAGTCACTGCCTTATGAAAAAAATCACACAAAGATCACCAGTAGAGCCATGATTAAAATCCTGACCTGACTGTTGTAGGAGCTCTCCTTCCATTTAAATTGTACTGCTTTGTATCCAGTATTTGGCCATTTAATGGAATAGCATAGACAACAAATCGCAATCTGAAGTAAAAAGGGCAAAGATATGAAATATATCTAAATCGGCCAAAATTGGATTAGTAGAAATTAATGTCTTTCTGATGGTTCAGTGGTTTCTAAAATGGCAGCATTCATATCCATTTTTATTTCTTCCATCGAGAACTATTTGATTGTTAATCTTCTGGACATTTGTGGAAAGAAAATTTCTGACCTGTCATGAGGATCATTCAGCTACAGCATAGTTTGATGCTGAAGTTAATGCTAATTTACATTTAAAAACAAGACTTTTCTATCCCTCTAACCCTCCTTGTTAGCTGATATGATACTCTGAAATCAGGAGCTGTTATATTCTAGTCCTAGATCACTTTTGGCACTTTTCCCTCTCTTTCCTTTCCCCCCTCACTTCTTCCCAGGTGCTGTACCTGCTATCAAATCTTAGCATATCTTTAACAGAAAGGGATTTATAGCAGAAAATATTGGAAAGATTAGTATCAAAATTGGGCTAATAATGCGATTCTGATTTCAATCATAATTAGTGAACAAAGAGCAGTTTTCTTCTGTTTAGTGACCAGAAAAAATAGACTCAGTAGTTCCCCAAATAACTTTGTCAGGGATTGCCTGACAGTGAAAGAATGAACTTTCAAAGGGTGTTCTCATGCATGAGACAGGATGAAACATGACCAGTCGCTCCTACTCACGTGTTCATTTCCAGAACATTTTCTGCCGCAAAATAAAATGTCTTGATCTGTGGGTGGCTGATCTTAATAGCACTTTAGGAGAAGAAAAAAAGAAGAGATATGAAAAAAACGACTTTCCATAAGAAAGAAAAAATAATAGCTGAATGAATTATTTAAAATATTTATTCACTCCATTGTTTAATCCAGATTAGCTTGTCCATCAATACAACTCTTTCTTTAAAACTCCAGTCTATTTTGAGCTCACTTCCTAGGCCACACATTATTCAGAGAGAATAAACCACAGGAATTAAAAAGGAAGGAATAAAAACCAAAATCTTCCATTATTTCATTACATAATCCTGTTGCATTCCCATATCTCAAATACTATGTGCAATTTTGCTTCTTCCAGCTCTGAGATGTAAAGTAAATTTGAAAAACGTTAGAAGAAAGCATCAGTAGTGACCCAAGACATGGAACAACTTCCATATGCTGTGGTCAACCAGGCTAAGACCCCAAAGCATGGAAAACTGATGGCTGAGGGAAGGGGCATGTGACACAGTAAAATCACAAGCAACACGCAGTAGGTGAATGGTGACTGGCTCTTCTGACTTCTCCATCAGAAGAATGAAGGCTTTCTCTTGAGGGAGGCAATTAAAACCATGCTGCACTTTATAACTTTGAACAACACCAACACCCCTCCAAACCTTCGAAGTGTGCTCAGAATCTGGAAGTCAGTGCTTCATATGGAGTTTGGAGAGAATATTTTTAAATGTGCACCCTGCTAATGAAAGTATTTATTCCCTGCACAGCCAAAGGCTTCAAGTACAGCCCAAGCTCATTTGCACCACAGATGCCCAAAGAACAGTCCAGGCTTGGAGAGGTGCAGCATTACTTGCACCACTGCTGACCTCCTCAGCTGAGAGGGGGCATCTGAGAACTACAGTCTATTCATAAGCAGTGAATGAGAAAAAGGAGAAGAAAAAGAAAACATTGGGCACACTCATCTGGTTTTTTTTGTTTGTGGTTTTAGCAAAGCACATCTGGCAGAGATTTTTCAAAAATATTTTTGCAACATGGTTTTCTTTCAGTAGCTCAATTAATATCGCATTATTTATACAACACAAAAAAACTCCCCACAACTTCACTGTCAAAGACTACTGAGATTCATTCCTTACAACATTGTAAAAATCATGCAAAACTGGGAATGAGAGATAAACTTACTGCTTTTTTTTGCATTCAATTGCACGATCCACACTGAAGTCTGGAAGTCTTATAAATCCTTCTGCTTTTTCAGCCTTTCATAAAAGAAAAAAAATTAAATATCACCACATCAACCAACTGGTAAGCTAGTAGACTCCAATGCTGAATAATATTTAACATGCAAGTGCTTGTTTTTGACAGCTTTTTATACTGTGAAAATATATGCTCATCACCATGGGGACACATTAACGCCTGATGAAATATTTCTATACCAGCTATATTTGTGCAAATCTGGGGTGCTGGAAAGCCACCACTCCTGTGGGTGCAAGTGGCATTTGCTGACTAAAAAGAATGAGCAAGGGTTATATCATCTGTTCAGGTCTGGATGATCTCCAAATGTGGCTTTGTGCCATGTGTGTATCTTACACAGACACGTAACAGCAGCACATAAAATAACCTATGTATAGCTGAAAAATACAATCCAAAAGTGCCCCAAGATGATTCTAAGTAGAAATGGAAGAGGGTGAATTGCAACATGAACCATTTTGCAGGGCCACTTGTACACAAGCAAGGCACAGGCAATGCAGGCTGCTCCCATCCCACAAGGTGCAAGGGGATCATCCCACACAGCTGAGTTCTGTGGTTAAACACTGCAAACCTGCCTCAGAGGGCTTTGGTCACCCAGCTATCACTCCACCCAGAAATTTGCAGGCATGGTACAAGAGGTAACAAAATCCAGGCAGGCATTTACATGTACTGTTTATACCCAGTCAGCCCTTTCTGCATGCAGGGAGGTTTGCTGAGCACTGACATCTCCGTTCTCAGTCAGCAGGACTCTGAGTCAGAGCGTTGCTCCAGCAAAACAGAAGTGACAAGCCTCAAATCCCCGTTTGTGCTGTCTGAAACTAAAACATCTGAAACAGAAATATCTTCCTTACTACATCTATCTGCATACACCTGGGCATCTGCAAAAAAGATCAGGAGTCCTCCTAAGATGTCTATATTATGTAGACAAAAGTCTGTAGGATGGATGTAAGGTCAGGAAAAAAGTACTTTCCAAAACACAGAGTGCTCATTCCTGAATTACATTTTTGCTACTTCCAGCCATTGCTCATAGACACATTAAAATTCTGAAAATGTACACTGAGTTAAAGCAGGTAAAATATACACAACAATTACAAAGGCAGAGGATAAATGAAGATGTCTGACAGTATCTCAAGTCTCATTATGCATGAATAGGATGAGATATAAAAAGATGTTCATCAAGACAAGTCTTTGAGCTTTAATGCTTGGAAGTATGAATCTCCAAGAACTGAAATATGGATACAGAATGAACAGCGGGTGACTTCCCCTCACATCTGCATATGAGTTCTTTGGTATACAATAAATCATGGCCTAACCATCATTCCTGTCATCCACATGTATTAAACATTCATGTGAGAAGTTTATATTTTACATCATCACCAGTAAAAGGTTTTGCTGCTCCAAGACACACACACACAGACACACAGCATTACTCAGAGAGAGTTTTTCTTATTCTCTTTCAGCACAAGGGAAAAAAAGATTTTATTTTTCACATCAGATTTTTTATAAACTTTCCTTTTGTAATATTTGTATGAAAAAGTGCTTATTTGCTACTCTGGACTTTAAACACTCTCTGATTGTATTTGTATCTGTAAAACTTGTTAAGTGACTAGCTTGGGGAGCTTCTGTTTCCATTTCACAAGCTGGAATTTCATGAGCCTAAAGTCATTGAGATAAAATAACAACTAACTAAACCTAGTATTACCATCCCATAGTATATCAAGTATATAGAGATGAGCAAATAAATACTGGTGAGTAATGAAGGAGAACTATTCTTGGGCTGCACTGTACTAAAGGTAGAGATTGTATTATCCAGCATTTCCGTTCCAAAAAGATGATCACTTACTGGATGTGAAGCACTGAATTTCTGGTTTAGTTCCCAAGACCAGTCTGAGAATACCAGAGACCAATCTCAAAAAGGCTGTCCATAAGGACAACCATTATTGCACACATTGCTGGATGAGAAATGCGTACAGTGCCAGTTGCTTCTCTACGGTATCAATCAACACTTCCAGTTAAGAAAAAGTTATCCACAAGACCCTGGGTGAAGCACCTCGCTGCCCAGGTACCCATGCAGCAGTAAATCCATGGCCTGAGCTAGGTAAGCCATCAGGTGGGTGAGTGGGTGACTTAGGTCTGGGACAGATTTGGCCTTTTTTCTTCCATGTTCTGAGTGCAATTACAGCTTGACCAGTTCTATCTCTCAGTGCAGTAACCATTGGTCTAGACTGCAGCCTATAAACAGTTTAGAGTGCTGCAAAAGCACACCTGAGGGGATTAAGTCCATGAAATGCCATTAGATAAGTCACTGTCTCTACTGTCAATGTATTTGAATGTTTGGATTTTGTATTGGACTAGTGAATTACCAGTACCCTGTCAGCCAGAGTGGAGACACTCACCTGGAACACCCCCACCCATGCAGAAATGGACCTCGGGCTTGAACTACTGACTTAATCTTATTAGGGGAGCTCCCTCTAAATTACTAATGAATTACTAATTAATTACTAAAGTCTGTAGGCTTTGATTCCAGCACTTTAATTTTAACAGTTGTACAACAGAGAAACCCCCAACTTCCTATGCAGTATTTGGCCTGTTGCAGTTGGTAAAAGATTATATTCTCACATACACATTCTCTCTCAATGCACTCAGATTCTATACTAACTCTGCCTGTGATTTCATATTTGTTCATTTAAGAAAAAATTATGTTTCATTTTATGTATGAGTGAAATACACTATTTGTACACATCTAAAATGTGCCATCTGTGAAAGAGAAAAGGGTTTAATGGGTATGTAGCTTCATAATTATCAGGAAAAAAACGAAAGGAAAAAAGGAAAAGAAGTCCTTAAGGATGTTATTTCAGTCAGCAAACAAAATTCCAAATAAATCATAGGAACAGAACATGTGGAAGTCATCTTTTCAGTCATTCTTGGGATAAAAATGATGCTTTAAAACATTTAAAGCATATAGAAATCCTAAGTCCTTTCTTTTTTCCAAAATGTTATCTCTAACATGACTTTAGCATGCTATTATTTAATTCACACATTTCATTCAAGATTCCTTCGGATTTTTATGCAAAGCTGTAAAATAACCCTAAAACTCAAATAAAAAGAACCTTGACCTGTTTTCTACTTAATCAGGATGTTTAAAAGAATAAGCTGTTATTTCTCATGGGTTTTATGGAGGTTAGCCTAACATAAATCCGTGCTTTTGCTATTCCAAGTTGCAGAAAAATAATTTCATTAATAACAACAGTCTCTGCAAATTCTTGTGGCAAAACAGAAAGTAGCCAATTTTTCACAGAAAAAGCTTTACACTCAAAAATAAAGAAACTATTTATGAAACAAAATGCATGAATCCAGTGAAAGAGGTTAATGTCCTTTTGAGCTTGCCTCAATATGTTATCTAAATGTTGTGGCTTTAGGAGATTTAGTAAGTCATTTAAAGTGAATGTAATGTTGCAGCAAGATTTTAAAAACTAGTGCTAGGAAATGAAATATCTTGTTTTTGTGAAACAGCTCCAATCTGCAAATCAGGGTAGTCCTCATGGCTTCATCAGTGTTTCAGCACTGCACCCAGAAGACCCTATGGATGTTGGAGGAGCAGTTCAGAATTTGAGTCTTTTTTTCTCTCTGCCAGTGAGGCATCCTACAGAACTGTGAATAATTTTTGTAAGATATTAGGCCATAGGTCCCCAAGCCTCTCAACTCAATCAGCTGACATCAATGAGTTTTTCTCATCCACATAAGCAGCTATTACAACTCAAAGGTGAAAGATTTTTCTTTTAAAAGACTGTAATTATACAGCTTCCAGCAAAGCTGTTGGAGTGAGGACCAATTTAAATGCAATGAATGAGGAGGAAAAAAAAGTACAAAGACAAATAGTGACAGTAGATCACAGCCTGCAACTCTTTAATTTTATATTTATATTTCTTTTCAGCTGAATCCCCATGACAACCACTGTTAACACATTCTGCAAAAATCTATTTCAACTCTATTTGGAAAAGCAGTCAAGCTACCCTAAAGACCCACCAGAGAGAGGCATTTAGTCCTTTGTCCCATTCTAGCCAACACTACCCAACACAGTCGAAACAAGCAGAAAGATCCAGGAGCCTGGGATTATATGTGACAATCCTCCCTCACCACCCCTCTTCCTATGCAGGAGTACTAATTCCCTCTGGGGTTTCAGTATGAGAATTGAAACAGCTCAAGGGTCAGGCAGGATCACAAACTGCACTATTTAAACACTTGTCTTCAAGGCAGCTGTCTACAGAGAGCAGTACTTAAAAAACCAAACAGAAACTAACACTAATGAAGAGCAGTTGTCCAAGGAGTCTGGTGTTCTTGAATGCGCCCAGGAAGTCTGACCGCCCAGATTCATTATGACATTTCCTGTGTTATCATTGCAAAACCAACCTTTCTGTGCTTCCTCCTAGCCCAGCCAGCTTCCTCTCCCTAGACTGGGAGTGCTTCCATGCTGCAAAGAGAAGTTTACTCGCCTCACATTTTATACAAAGAAGAAGGGTCTGTGGGAAGAGGCTCCAGGGCAGCCTACCCAAGCCTGCTGAGACCACTGGGCCCTGATCTCAGCTAGTTCATCAAAAATTTATTCAGATTTGCCTGTGTTCTCTAGCTTTCTTTCAGTGAAGGAGAAGTTTGACTCTTCAGGTGTCTGATCTGCTATTGCTGACCCATTAATTACTTTTATTCTTTTGACCTGTGGCATTCACAAAATATTTTATGCTAAATTGAAGGAAATATCAGCTGCAAATGTCACAACGAGTGTCCTATATCATGTACCCAAGTCTGCCTCTCATGAGAGACACAGAAACAGAGCACTTTGAAGAAAAATTAGAGTGACAGAAACATTCAGAGCTTCAGAGGCACATGAAGACAAACATGGCCAAGAAGATGATATTCAAATGAGGTGATCTACCCAAATCCAGGATAATGCATGTTCCCATACAAATTCCACCCACTCTCTATTTTCTCCATCTCCATCAGAAAAAAGGTCCAGCACCCTGTTGCTGTGCTACAGTTGCCAGTGTCTGGTTTTCACACAGTCACAAACAACCATGCTCATTTCTCACCAGAACCAAACAGGCCAAGCAGAGCTACAGGCAGCCAGTGTGCCCCAGCCCCTTTGACATCAGCCCCGCTCTTTCATCACCTCCTTTGGCATCACCCTCTGTAAAACGGCTGGGCACAGGAAGCCTCAGGCACGTGAGAAGCAAGACTCCTGTTTCAACAGAACTTTAGACTGTCATCCTGTACACCCCCTTGGGACCAAGGATCAGCTTTACTGGAGACAGTGGAAGTGTAGGCAGGCCTAAGGCCAGGCCAGAGACTTGTCCAGCAAGCAAGGGACTGTGTCCCTGTTATTTCTCCTTCATCAATCTAGAAGTGAGGATATCTGGGTCTAATTGATCTCACATACAACTCTGAGGGTGCCTCTGGTCTCAAGAAAACGGGCCTTAGCAAAGATTTAAAAACAAGACTTCCAAACCCCTCAGTTACTGAAAACCCCTCAGTTACTGACATTCTGCAAACACTGTTTGAATCTATAGTTACAGAAAGGCTGCACTTTAGGCTGCCAAAAGAAATCTTGAGGTTTTAACATAAAATAGTGTGTGAGAGTTGGCAGAAGTTGAAAGCAAAGAGGTACTACCAGCTAGCATGCTTAAAGCACAACTGTGATAGGTGGGAGCTCAGGGCTGGCACAAGACAACAGTGTTTTGAAGCCATATGAGCTCTTCAGAGGAAATGAAATAAATTGGAACGAGGCTGACACTTATTTTTCAGCCTTGTTCATTTGGGGGCAATCAGTGACAGTCAGGGAGCAGGCACAGACTAAAAGACTAAGTGCTGTCTAGGAGCACTGGGATCAGCATGATCGTGGTTTCTCTGGATCTCAGGAGTGGAATTTAACCAGGCCAGAACAACCGAAGGAAGTGGAGGAATTTGCACCTCTTCCCCATTACTCTTCTCTTCCCAGAGGCAAACTTTTCCTAGTCTTGTTTTTTTTGTTTCCTCCCATCTTGATTACTCCTCAGGATCACTCCTTTCTGATATTTTTGTGTCTAAAAAGGCATGTCAGGCAGCCAGCTCACCTTTCTTAAAACTGCATGGCCAGAAGTACAACTGCAAACACAGATTTATAAAAGCCAATATTAATAAGGTTTTGCAAGGTATTGGTGCTGCTTATTAGTATTACCACCTTGCCAGGTCTTTCAAGCAGAGATATTGTAAGCATTAGGAAAAAAGTTCCTTTTTAAAACTTTTTTCCCAATTTTTCTCCTTTTTTTTCTTTCTAATATGCATGTATTTGATATAGTTTTGAAAGGAATCCATATCAGACTACCACAACATCATTAAAAAGAGCAGCCCAAGACCAGCTGAGTTGCTCTCCTTTACCCTGAAAAGAAATAGTTACTATCATCTCGAAGTACCCATCAAAGTTTTTATTTGGATTTAAAAAAAGAAAAAAAAAAAAAAAGCTTTCTCTCTCACACACACACAAGCAAACAAAAACCCCACAAAACCCCACTAACATTATACCCACAACTGAAAGGAGAATGTGAAATAGTCTGCACAAGTAAAGCTTTGTTTATGGTATGAGGATGTTTCTAACGGCTTAAAATATTTTTTTTCCCCTGAAACAGTTAGCAAAATTTTTGATGGGGATTACTGCAGTGGAAATAAACAATAATCTGGAAATCATCCAGATTGCCTTTGATTTTTTTTTTTTTTTAATGCTGTAAGAATGAATAAGGGTTCCTTTAATCTTTCATCCTTTGCTGTACCTGCCACATGCTGATTTCCAGAGCAGCTTCTTTGCATTTAGGGAACCTCATGTCCATCCACAATCGAACACTGAAGCTGCTGAGTTTCAAACTCTGTTTTTGCTGGCATGCCCTAATCCTCTTCACACTCTGATTCTTAGCTCTGTCACTCCATCATTTGAATGTGACAGGAGCTTTTTAGAGGTAGCAGTGCCAGACAGCAAAGTGAAGGGAATAACTGTATCTGAATCTGCCTAGGATGGGCAAGACACCCTCTCTGCCCAATTAAACAAGCCCAGAGGAAAGCCAGCTGCCCTCTGCCATTTGAAAAGAAAAGAAAAGGGAAAAAATATAGGAGGACAAAAAAAAAAAAAGAAAAGAAAAAAAAAAGAAAAAATAAAAAGGGGGAAAGAATAAAATCAGGGAAAAAATAGAAGAAAAAAGAAAAAGAAACCAAGCACACAAACAGAATAATCTCAATGTGGAAGAGAGTGAAAAGAGAAACAGGAGAGACATTTCTGAAAATTAAATTAATGAGTGAAGAAGCATTCCTATTTTGACTTTTGACAACAAGTGTTTGCAAATTGCCTATACCCAGGAAAACATTTCTCAAATTCAAATGCCACCAGAGCCTCTAAAGAACAGCTCTTTACAGGGCAAAACAGACAGCAAGTTAGCATTTCACAAGTACCTGCTGAACTAGAAAACACATAGTTTTCTGCATATTTCAAATTCATATAGACACTGCCCAGATCACAAGAAGTGTCAGGGCAGAGAAATAAACCAAGTTGGTTCTACTCCTCTGAGGTGCTCCTAAATTGTGACCCCAGCTTCCGTTCCCCCAGCCCCAGCAGATGCTGCTTGTCTGGCACCCGGGGCTGGCTGTATGCTGTACTCACCAGCTGACTGCTGTACCAATACAGCGATGACTCCTTCAGCACACACCAGAACTTTTTCCATTTGTTGCCAATGAAAGCTCCTTTCTCCTTCTTTTTGTAGAGCCATCCTTGGCAGTCAGCTTGCCCCAGCTCTTTGCACGATATCCTCCGTCGGCTCATTATAAAGAACCCTGTGCCATTAAAAATACAGTGTTGTGCTTGCTTAAAACTCCGTTACTAGGAAAGATGTTGATGCTAATTAAGGATATCATCCTTAATTAGGAATCTCAGCAAGTCATCCAAGCATATCTTAAAATGTACTTAGAAGTCATTCAGTTTTATAATGGCTGTGACAGTAACACACACATTCATTTGAAAGGCTTGCTGATGTTCAGAAATAAAGCAGTAAGCTATAGATAATGCAGATACTAATTAATGGTAAGATAACCATACACGTGTTTCTGTAAATTAAAAATACAGCCCTTGATCCTTTTAAGAGAAGCATGCATATATTTTCCTTCACACAGCTGCACTGAAAAGAATACATCTATTTAACTCAGCTAGAGAAAACTATTATGCCAAGTACATGAAAATCACTAGTGTGTATGTCTGTGCAGGCAGCTGATTCCTCACTGATTTCCAGCTTTGATTCAATTAACATACCACAAGGATTTAGTCCAAAGGAACAGCCCGTTGTCATTTTTCTCAGAATCAGTGTAAGAATCAGTGGAGTTAAAAAGCAGCGTTTCACCAGATGAGTAGCAGTACAAAATCCTCACCCTCCCAAGAATAAGACATACTAAGAAAATAACAGAAGAGGAATCCAGGAGAGAAAAGAAAAAACAGTCTCTCATTACCTTGACTTTTCTTTTTTGCCTTCTGACGCAAAGGAACCTGTAAGAAATGCAGGAAGGAAAGAAAAGAGGAAATTTCAGATTGTGTTGCAACATTTGTGTAGAAAGGGGAGGGGGAAGCTAGAGAAGGACGTGGTGGTGATGCTGGTGGTATATGCAGGATGGAAACACATAACCCACTCACTGCTGAAGGGACGTTAGCAGCTGAAGCACAAAACGTGTTAATTAAAATTGATGTATATCTAGTTGAGCAAGAGCAAACACAACCCTATTACACGTGTCTATCTACTACTGCTTCCTGTTTCACATCCACAGGCTGCTTCTACTTCACTGTGTTTGCCTGAATTGTATTCTGTGTTCCAAAGTTAAAATATAGAAGTTAAAATTCCAGCATTTTAATGCTTCATTAGGCTCCACAAGGAGGATTTACAAACATAGGGAGATTAAAATGCATGCCAGATGACTGAGAGTCATTTAGCTCACTCTAAGAAATCCTAAAAAAGAAAAAAAAAAAGATCTTCACCTTAGCTTTATTTTATTTAATGCAGAACATGCATTTTTTTCCCTATGGAATAGTTTTATAATATTTCTTAAGGAAAAAAGCCATGCAAACTGTATGGAAATTTTAGTCACTGCAAAAGTAACACAATTGAATTTATTTACACATTTGCAGTCTACATATTTAATCCTGCATAAACATATAGAAAATGAAACTAAAAGAGAAGAGCACAGAATAAAAAAAGAGGTTATTGAAAATGGAAGCTATGACTTTTGGAGTAAATTCTCCCCAGACAGGCCGGTTGGTTGTGTGATTGTGGACAAAGTACTTGACTTCTCTTTACCTCAACCTTTCCTTCTCTGGTGAAGGAACTAACGCATTCATTTTTTCTATTTTTAGGAAGGGTCTGAAGCCTCCGGATGACAAATGCTGGGTGAAGTGAGGTATGATTTAACATGCTGGCCACAATGTTGCTATGCAAAGCCGGCAGCTACCTGATCCGCTGCAGAGCTACGCCATGAACATGCCTAATGCAGCCCCTCCGCCCCGCCAGACTGCTTCCCAGGAAAACAAAACTCTATTTCACATCACTCTTGAAAAATCTGATGGCTCTTCTCACAGACAAATTAAGGGTGAGTAAAGCTAGACCATCTGCAAACAATGATAGAAGAGACCACTGCCACCAGCGTTTACAAGAGCTACAACTTTCTGAAGCAGATCTCTGCAGGGATCCCTGTATTGCAGCCCTGTGCTTATCTGGTGCCTCTTTGACATGACCTGAACAACACTCTTGTGGGAGGCTTTACTAGGCATGAATAATCCCAGACTCCTGCCTATTCACTTTTTCTCTTTTTTGTTTTTTTCTATTCTACCACTGCCTCTCTCTCTCAGACTATTCTCCATGACAACACACAAAGAAAAGCAATAAGAAAACACATCAGCTCTATTAGAGACTCTGCTATTTCCCTATCCTTTATAGGCCACTCTTTATGTCTTCATTCCAAAGAAACTTACACCCTATTTAGGACGCTGGAAATAATGTATGGCCTCAGGGAATCAATGGGTCACACAAACTAATTACTTTCCTTCAGAGCTATCAAAAATTGTATTAAGAAAAACAAATATTAATCAGGTCTCCTGGCCCAAAAACTATGCAGTAAAGCAACATCACATCTTTGCCATGGCACTGTATTGGGGTCATTTCATCTATAACTAGTATAAAGTCACACAAAAAGAAGAGTGATACTGAGACAGGATGTGGCTCTCTCCACACAGCTGAAGAGGAAGCAATCTTTCCACCAACCTTGTTGATGATCGAAAGAAACATACCATGGTCTATTGCTCATTTGTCAAGAGTTACTACCCATGTTATGTAAGTCATCTGTTGGGGATGACCTTATATCAGACTGAGGCAAAAACTGACCACCTAGAAAGAGCTTGGGCTAAAAGAATTTACAAATTTATGTGCATTATTCTGTGGCAACGATGGGATCCTGCTGCAAGTTGACAGGGGTGATGAAACAAACCTCTTTTCTTCATATATTGTGGGAGAAGTTGGGAAATTAATGGTGGAAGTAAGAGCAGTTTCTCCAGCCAGAACTGTAATTAGTTTGCCCAGATAAAATCAGTGGTAAATCTCTAGCAAACTAATTGCTGAATGATTTTTTTTTTTAATGAAGATACATTTCTTATTATTTTTCCAAGTATTCCTGAAAATTGAAGTAAATTTTCAACAAATTAGCACTTAGCCTGGAATTCTGCAGCTTCTGGTTGTGTTTTAGTGCTGTTCAGAAACCCAGCTTCACCTCATTAAAAAGTATGTGTTCTGCTCCACACAAGAGAAAGCTCTTATCCCCAGCTGCAACAATAAAATGTGGCATGATTCACAAAATTGCTTTCTCAAATTTTGTGAATCTATAAACAAATAAAAACAATCTCTTCCTCCAAAGCACAGTGTTTGGAGTCAGATAGATACTTTATGAAATAAACAAACAGTTTCAGTAAAACTGTTTTCATCTCAAACCAATAGAAAACCTATATTTAAATGAATCTACCACAAAATTCATAAAATGCCTCACCAGCACAGTTTACATTCAATTTTCCATGAGAATGCAACACATTAGCAAGTCTCCAGTGGCAAACCTTTTTTCAAGAAGTAAATTAAAGTTTCCTTCACTAAAAACTCTTTTATAAAAAAGTCAATAATCTTTTGTGTCAGTGGACCTGGGTGAACGTTGATTAAGAGATACTTTTAAGTTTCACTTTTCTAGTGATTCTTACCAGTGCAAACAAAGAGAAAACTGTGGAAGGCAGAGTTTTTACCAATAAAACCAGGGGTATAACAGCAGATTCAGATGTGAATGTACTGTAACTAACAAACATAGCCACTGAAACAATCTGAAACTAAACCAAATGTTATGATTTTGCATTTAACAATGGTGGATGTTTTTTCTATAATTTTCAGTTTCCTAATGGGAAGTGATTTATTTCATTATCACAGGTTCAACTGAAAAACAAACCAAGAACATCAGATGTATTTCTATTTCTTCTTACCAAGGGAAATCTGAGAGCAGTAGCTCTCAGAAAGCTCTGCAGAACATACTGCAGAACATACACTTCTGTGTATGACTGATAATAGAAAGTAGGTTTTAATTATTTTGGTAGGCTTTGGTTTGCTAAGGACTGAACAGGATGGGATAGTGATCCTGCAGAACACAGACTTCAAACTTGCTATTACTCCTCCACTTGGCAAACACATCATGACTGAGTTGCAAAGGAACTTGTTCAACTGTCCATTGTCCATAGCCACTTCTGTGCCAGGCAGGCTTCAGTGATGAGCAAAAACATATGAGAGAAGTGACAACTTCAACAGAAGCTTCTGTCAGTTTAGACGTCCTATTTTTCCACAGAATCACAGTATGATTAAGACTGAAAGGACTTCAGGAGGTCATCTGAGTCCACTCCACACCTGCAACTGGTTTTCCAGGACTGTTTCCAGATGGCTTTTGTATTTCACCAAGCATGGAGACACGCCACTCTCTCTGGGCAACCTGCGACAGTGCCCAGTAATCCTAAGTCATGCCTAAGAATCATAGAATCGCTAAGGTTGGAAATGACCTTCAAAATCACCGAGTCCAACCATCAACTTAGCACCACCACCATGTTGGCCATTAAACCATGTCCTCTTCTTTGCATCCTCCCTTCAGGTATTTGTGCACATGGGTAAGAGCTCCCCTGAGCCCCTCATGGGTAAGAGCCCCTCCAAGCTAAACCATCCCAGTTCACTTAGTCTTTCCTCATATCTTAGATGCTACAGTCCCTTAATTATCCTTCTGGCCTTTCATTGGGCCCTTCAGTATATCATGTGTCTTTTATATTGAGAAGTCATTCCAGGGATGGCCTCAGCAGCACTGAATAAATTATGACCTCTCTTGACCTGCTGGCAATACTTTGTCTAATGTAGCCAAAGATAACATTTACCTTCTTTGCGGCATGGGCACATTGTTGGCTCATGATGTCCACCAAGATTCCCAGGTCCTTCTCTGAAAAGCTACTTTCCAATTCTATAGCCCTTAGCATGTACTGGTTACCCCTAGCAGCATCATTTGAGCTCAGATGGAATACCAAGAGGGGATAGAAGTCAGAGGGCTGGGCAGGCTTTGTCAGTCTCTGCACAATGCCCTGGATCCTGCCCCTCCCAGGCAGCAAACACCTCTAGATGGTTGGTCAGGCCTACAGATGGGTCCTTTGTCCCTTGCAGCAAGGAGTCACCCACTGCAGGGTCTCACCATTTCTTCCAGGAAGATCTGCATGGTTTACAGTTCACTGAACCACGCTTTGCTAGGAGACACCTCTGGCTCCTCTTCACTTATGAGGGCAGTCAGCCTGTTCTGAGATGAGGCAGCAGCTTCCTCTTGATACAAGGAGTCATCAACTTCCATCCTTCCAGTTCTCCAGAGGTTCTGCTTACTTTGACAGCAGTCACAGATACTGCCTGCTTCTCCGCTGCAGGTGGGGGCTGATGGTCTTTAGGCTGTTGTGTCTCAAAGACCCTCTCTCTATCCCTTCCACTTTCTCTGATGCTGCAGTTTGCATGCTTCCTCCCAAACCTCCTCCACTTGCCAGCACAGCTCCTCCAAGATGGCCTGCAGGGCCAAGAGACATCACCCTTGGCCTTGGGGAGAGGTTCCTGACACCCCCTGAAATCTGGGACTTGGGGGGCTGCAGCCACTCTGTGTAGAAGCCTCTGTCCTAGTAGGGACAGCTGTTTCTACACCTCCTGGGGACACTGCCCTCTTACCACCATGTCTAAGACTATTACAGCCCCACAGTTTCAATGGAGGCCCCTTTATCTCACTCCTTCTTCACACCCTGCTGCACAAACTGATGGCTCTGTTGGCTGCTCTCAGGGTAGGTCCCTCTCAAACACCTGTTAAAGGACCCTTGACTCTTCCTAGTCGGAGGGAGCTGCATCAAAGAGTCCTGGGTCAGGGGCAGCCTGCAAACTCCCCAGGAATAAAAATGGAGTTAAATAGGTATATGAGGTTATTTCAGGGGAAAGGAAAAAAATGCCTACATGGAAAAGCAGGGGCATTGGGCTAATACTAAAAACAGGCTTCATGTCTTGTGAAGTTCTACTCACAACACGTGAGTCTGAGAAGGCACCAAAGGCAGCTATGATCAACAGTTATATTCTACAGAGCTGTGTTTTCTTTAAGCTTCCCAAGGGCAAAGAAAATCTGTGTGGCAAAGAAAATCCTTTGCTAACCTCATGTGTCTTAGGTTACAGTTACTCATCCATTGAGGGGTAGGATTTGGAAGTGAGGGCACCCCTAGCACCAGGCACGTGCAGTAGATTTCATATTAACCTTGCAGCAGAACTGGGGCAACCTCTCCCCTTGGGCTGGCCCATAAGAAGGATCTTGTTTGGATACTGATGCTGTTCACACGTGCTCTTCTTTTATGCTGTTCATGGTCTTTGTGACTACAAGGATACAATCCCAACATATGATCTCTTCAGATGATCAATAATTCTGGCATAACTTAAGTTATACTTACAAGAATATTGCCATCAGCTTCCATGAATGGTTTCAAAGCTCAATGGAAAAGCTGTGAAAAGAGAAAACTTTGTGTACTTAAGCTCTGTATTATATTTTCACATCACATAAATCTCAGCAGTAGAGTAAAAAATGCTTTAAAACATTTTGTCCTTCTAACTCTACCCTCCACCTTCTTCCAACCCCTTAAAAAATTTTCCAGAGACAATCCTATGTTATGTGAACTGATTTTACTGATTTAGAAATCAACAAGCAGTCAGTAACATTAATTCAAAACTATCCAAGCTTTTTTTTTTTTTTTTTTTTTAA
>VWYP01030577.1:0-21072 GCA_013400435.1 Pycnonotus jocosus | reverse complement strand
TTTTTTTTTTTTTTTTTTTTTAAATTAAATAAACAGAACAAAGTTCATGGATGTGGCCAGAGGGTTGGTTTTTTACTTGATTGTGATGGATTTTGGAGTTGGGTGGGATTGGAGGTTTTTGAGGTTTTAAGAGGAAATGCAAGAGACAGAATAAATAAATAAAATTGAGAGTGGATTTTTTTGTTCATTTTGGTCTTTAGTCTGAAAGAAATCTATAGGATTTGGATTCCTGGCTTGGTTAAGTAATTCCCAGTGTTTTCTGGGAATCAAAATTAAGCAACCTCCTGGTTCTTCTAAATGGGATGAGACCACATACTGCACTACCCATTTTATAAAAGATTTAATTTTTCCTTTCTGGAGACCAAAATCTGTGCAGTCCAACAACAGACACTGGATTCTATTTTCCAAGGACACACCAGGTTAGTAGGTATCCATTTAGGTGGCAGATGAGGTGATTTCATTTTGTTAACACAGGCACTTGTCAGCTCCCTGAGTGATTTTTCTTTGGTTGGAAGAATGGGCAGATGATTAATTGCTGCAGTGTACCAATGTTTTTGGTGCCATCAAAGTTCCTACAATGCTCACCCCTCTGCATGTGAAATAATCATGGAGGAAAATGGAAGAGGATACAAAACTCTGATGAAGCAAGCAAGAAGGGATATCCAGAAATAGAGCCACGCTTCAGAAGAATTTCTAACAAGAATATTTTCCTGTTACTAGAACCAGTTATTTAAGATATGCGCCACTCCTCATACATAATATTTAGTTTGAAAATAAAATCTTAAAGAAGAAAATAAAAACCCACCTACTGGCTTCCAGCAATTTCAAACCAAAAATAGAAAGGCAAACAAATACATATTTTTCTGGCTCCCAGCCATTTCTGTTCAAAAGTAGAAGGAAGCACTTTCTATAAGTAGCTCAAGTTGAAGTAACATCATGATGTGGAGAGATGTTATGGCCAATAATTTCAAGGATGTTTAGAAATCATAGCTAGTACAAACAAGCAGAGGAAACACCTTGAGTTACACAAGAAAATTAACACTGAGCCTCAAATACAGAGCAAGAAAGCAAGGGAATAACAGACCATATCACAGTAAGTATTGTGACGTGACCTTTTTCCTGTCATTTCTTAATTTTATGTGTGCCTTGGGTTTGAGGAGGAACTGCACAGCTTTGAATCAGACACAGTACCAGGAGCAAGAGGAGAAGCATTAGTTAACTGGCAAGGCAATGTTTCCTCCTGTGTTCTTTGTGCCAAAGGAGCTGAAATGGGTTTCAGTGACTTTAACTCAAACATTTGTTTAGTTTCCAGAAACTGGATAAGCAGTTTTGAGCCAGCACCCAGTGTTCAAAAGCAGCATTGACTTCTGTTCCATTCTAGTTAAAGATATAATTTATTGGTCTCTGGTAATGAAAGATACTTAAAAAAATCACACAGACACTGCAGAAATAACTCTTAGACACTTAACCTGAGTTTCTTTCTTCTAAGAAAGCCCAGCCTGGGTGAGATTAGCTACTGTGTGAAAAGGCATTAGGATTTTTATATCCATTCAAGTGTACTCAACTGTTTCAAAACTAACATTTCAGAAGGGCATAACCTGCTTATCTCTGCACTAGAGCAAAACAAGTGATCCTTTTCAATTTTGTGCAGGTACACTGTGGGAAAATGATCTCTGCTTTCTAAACAGTCGGGTGAATGAGGAGAAGGAGTTGGATAAATGTGGCCACTCAAATGGAGCCAATCAATATGCACCTTACTGGATGGCCCAGCAGGACTCTGCAGGGGCTGTCTCTGGGAACCAGAGCCCCCTGCCCCTCGAAAAGCCCCTCACACAGGCTGCAGCTGGGATCTCATGATGGGCAGTGCCCTCACTTTCCCCTCTGTGTGGTGGCAGTGGTCACACCATGGCAGCCTAGGGATGGCAGCTTGGCCAAGAGAAGGGCCCACAAAAGCTGCACCTGAGCTCAGGAGCTTTGCAAGCCAGTGAGAGGTTAGTAAGAGACAGCCCTTCAGTTCATATCATCAGAAAGGTGTCCTGACTCCAAGCTGGAATAGCTGCAGCAGGAGAAGACTCAGCCCATTTCACAGCACTCACAGTGCTGTTACAGCCTGAAGAGCTGTGTGTATCCTTGTCCTGACTTAGGTGGGCATTGAATTTGAAGAGGGATGTCACCCTGAAAGGTGGGTGTGGAGTTCTAGGCCTCTTCCTAAAACCCTCCACTTGCAACAAGATAAATTCTAGGAACAGAAGGAGAGGAAAACCCTCCAGCCTACAGATTAAGGTACCCACATGGAAGACATGCAACAGGATTGCAGTCTGCTGTAACGGATGCTCAATTTGCTAAAATTGAAATGTGGAATAAACCAAAGAGAGAAAATTAAACAAGGTAAACCCTCTCCCACTTCAGATGGCTTCAGAAGCAGTAAAAAAAACCTTGAATCTCTCATTTCTGGAGGCTAAACTGCAATGGATGTACTCAATAAAAGCAAAGAGGATAGATATATTATCAGTTTGTAAACCATATCTATATTTCTTTGGCTTTTCTAGGAGCTTTCTAAAACACCTGATTTCATTTTAGTCTGAATTGAATACAATGTCAAATGCAGTTTCAGTTAAAAGATTTTCAGATCAAGTTCTTGAGGATTTTATTTTATTTTGATTTAACAACCGAACTATAAGTATCGGTGTGCATAGTTTTATTAGACTCCCTTCACCCTTGCTTTTTCAAGAAGAGTAATAAACAAGTAGGTATGTGAGCAATAGGCTGATGCAATAAATGTGAAAATGTGACAGGTGACATCAGAAATATCTTGCAATAATAGAGGCAGTCTATTTGACTCATCATCTCCCAAAATATATAGAAATATCTCTATAAAGATCAAATGTAATTTGAAAGAGTGGAAAAAAGAAAGAAAAAAAAAAAAAAAAAGGAGAGCACTGAGGTTCCAATGACTAATTGCAAAAATCAATCTTAATTCATTAGTAATATTCCTCTTGGGAAAATCAAAATCCACAGGGCCTTATGCTGCCTCTTGCCAATTACAAGCTACAGTGAGTATGTCAATCTGCAATGATCATGGCATAAGCCTGCCAGACATGCCTTCCAGGCATCTCTCAGATGACATCCAGAGTGGACATATGCCTTTCTGCTTCTGAGCAAAATATTTGATATATGCAACATGACTCAGACTATTTGTGTCGCAGAAGCACCCAAAATGTGCATAGCTAAGCTCCTGTTCAGGTGGCAATGACACAGACTATTCCAAAAGAAAATTTCTGTTTTACCCAGCACCAAGACAGGGCTGTAGACAACCTGGAAAGTAAGCTGTGAGCCTTCTGTTTACATTTCTCACACTGGTCACCAACTTTAACCTCTGTGCCTGTTTTCTGTTCCTTTGGCTGCCTGCAACAATCCGCACTTCAATGGGCAATGAATTGACAGGCGATATGAAACTAGTGAGAGTGTTACAAAGGTTCCCCCCCAAAAATCAATGATTACCTAATCACATATTTCACCAGACATTAGGAATAGCATTGCCCCAATTTATAGCAGTGCTTGAAGCACTGTCCTGTGACAAGGAGACAGCCTTACATAATAGTCCTAAATTATCACATTAACTCTAACTGGGGTTCTTGCAACCATGCAGGGGAAAAATTATCACAGTGATCATGCAAGCTCATAATTGTCCTTAGGCTTACCAGAGATCAATTTAATCTGACAGAACCTTACTATTAACCACTAATTAGTCAGCTCTAGTCAGATACTTAACTGGTTAATCAGCTATCTAAACTGACTGTCTAACTTGTGCAAGGAGTTTCTTGGCCTGCAGATTTTCTCTCACACACAAGCTCACCAGGGAAGACGGATATTAAGGTGGTACTTTGCCTCAGGACAATGACAAATACAGACAAAGGTAATTTTCAGCAAAGTTCATGGACCCATCCCATTCCGGATGAGGTTGCCCCACCCACCCTGGTCCCCATGACTTCATGTTTCCAATGGAAGATGAAACTACAGATTGACCGTCGGCATCAGAGAGAGCAAGTCTATGAAAATATAGTCATAATTGTCAGAGTATACTTTCTGCTTTGGCCACAATAACCTTAACCTTTTGAATAAGTGTTACACTTTGAAAAGGCCAAAGGGCTCTTTTCACAGGCTTAGCAGCAAGAAACTGCATTTTTCGTATCTAATACATTTATATTTTTAACACCATTGGTTATAACACTGTTTTTAAATGCATTTGGTATTACTCAATCCCCTCATGTGAAAGCAATTCAAAAGATGACTTCTGACTCTGTTTGGGAGAAGGCCAGGAAAAACTGGAACAAAGTTCACTGCTTCTGTGTTGGAGACAGAAAGGGTCTGGAGGCATCACCCTGCCTGGATCATGGCCAGGTCCTGTCAGCCCCGCTGGGAAGCCCGAGGGCAGCAGGTTATGTGTGCTGACAGCTCTGAGCAAGCAGTTGCAGGAGTCACTGCTCTCTGCCTTCAGGAGGAGAGGGGCTGGAAAGAAAGAGGAGGTTCAACAAAAGGAAGACATACTCCAGCTGCCTCTGTGGGCTCACAGACTAAAATGAGAACACAAAATGGCATGCTTAATGAAGTTTGTCTGCCACAAATTCCTTGTAGTGTTGAACTGACTCCTAGTGCTGCTGTGCTTGAAGGCCAAGGAAGAGTTTGCAGAAACACTGAGTGCAATGCTTCAATTCCTGCTGCCTCCTAGGTGGCTTTTTGTTCTTGCTGTGGCAGGCAATGAAAGCAGGCAAAGTTAAGCTGGCTGCAAAAATGGATGAAGAGTTAGTGCACTGAAGGGATAAGGAAACACTCCAGGGATAAAGATGCACTTCCCTCATGTTCTGCTCTCTTCCAAATATGCACAGGTTTTTGCTAGTCCAGAAGATGAAACACAGAAGGGAGGAAGGGAAAAAAAAGTAAAAATCCTATAGAGCCTCCTGAGACAGCAATCTAAGGGGTTTCTCTTGAAGTAAGTCCCTTGTGAAAAGATACAGATGAGGAGAGAGGGACCATCATTCCCTCCTCTATTTTTTCAAAGCAGTTGTTCAGCAAAGACAGTTTTGAGGGAACACTGCAAGATCCAGTACAAAGAGAGAGAACAAAGGCATGATTTACCCTAGAACAGAGTTGCAGACCTGCTACTCTACTTGCAAATTTGGATTATTGCAGTGAGAAGAACCTGAGACATCCTCACTGGGAGGCAGTTCTGAACAACCTTAGCTGTCATGGCATTGTAAGAGGTTTATACATCCAATGGAAGACAAAAATGGCAGGAGCATGCTTTCAACTGTTGCATTTGAGAACAAGAGGCCAGCAAAAATTGTTACTGTTTGCACTCTCTGAAGCTTAGATATACGTCTGCTTTCTTCTGCTAAGGAAACATTCGTTGTATGAACAGCACTATACAAAAGGCCAGCATTCACACTCCCAGGGGAATCTCAAGAGAACAGACTTTAAAAAAGAAAGCAAAATTATTATGTTGATATGTTGACTATGAGGATGAAATAAGTAAGAAATACCTGAGGAACTTGCTGCTCCTTCCATCAAAGAATTCCACTCCACATTCATAAAGTTCTCAAGAAACTGAAGTCTCAAGAGTCCTGTCTAGTTCTTCATGAAAAGATCAGGAGCAGTGAAGAGTTTATCTTCCTCCCACACATCAGAGTACATGTGCTGCCCTCAAACATCACCTCTGCAATAGGGCAATCCCAGTGGGGAGAGGCATAGCAAGGACAAACTGCCCTGGCAAGTTTTGCCAGAGAAGGGTGGAACAGCTTCTGCTCACACTGTCATCTGCTGAGCCATGCAGATTTGCAAGTGGCCTCAATTTTCCCGTGGCTGAAAGGCATTTCCCCAGGAACAAGGGAATGGAGAAAACTGGCCTGCTGACATCACAGCTTCTCCAGAGAAATTTAGCCAGAACCCATTCCTCCGATCAATATCCATGTGCTAATATACAGCACAGAATTTCTCCAAGGTCTAGGACAGGCAGGGCAGTGAGCTGGGCAGGCAACTGGGACACAAAGGCTGCTCTCAGTATGTCTAGGTTGAACCAGATATGGGCTGCTGAGAGGCAGAAAAAATCATCTCTGGGATGAAAGCTCAAAGATATGATGAGAAGGTACTCTTAGACTCATTTTGCCCTGAAATCAAGTCTAATTATCAAGTTGTTTGCCTGCTTCTAGACTGTTTCAGCAGTAGATTTGTATTTCTTTTAAACAGATTCATTCTTGTCTTCAGTTGCTACCAGCCACATATACTTTGACTTATATTTGCAATAAGCAAGAGAAAAAAGCCTCTTCACCACACAAAATGAGCACAGTAAGTAACATCTGCTAGAATACAGACCCTCACCAGTGTGTAAAGGGGGTCTTGTCTAAGGTGGGTAGCATAACAAGCTGGTTGGCCCTGAGAGAGCTGCAATAAAACTTAAAAAAAACCCCTATGACTTGTTGCAAATGATGGCTGTATGCAAATGATTCCTGCAGTACTTTTCTTTAGCCTTCAGTGCCTGTAGGCATTCAGGATTTACTGATTCTTGTTTCTTAAACACCACAGCCTTTGCTAGAACATCTACACAAAGAAACAAATCATTAGGCATAAGTATTTGCTGCTCCTGCAAATGCAGATCTGACTACATCAGACACTTGCTTCTTGAATCTTACGGAAATGAACACTTTTCTGTACTCCTTTTCTGTAGTGTTACCCTCACTGTAGTAAAATCTGAAATGAATGCAGTGAGCCTTTTTCTAAAGCAGAAACTCATATGTTAAAATTGCCCACACAGAACTAAAAACTGAACTTTTTCTTTCACAGGAACAATTTCAAGGTCTTCCCAGATGATCTGAATTTTCTTTTATGTCATAAACTGAATTTTACCAAACTTAATATTCCACCATCCTATGGTTCTCACAACACTCTATACAAAGTTAATCTCTATGTCTTATTTTTCTTCTAAGGAGAGACTTTCTTTCTCCTCTATTTTTCTTCTAAAATGCTCCCAGCTCTTTATGTCCTTTTATATTTAAAAGAGTGTATTTCAATATGGAGAACCTCCATTTTTTTCTAAATTCTTACACACATATTTTGAAGCTTTATAGAGGAAAAACAAATAGTAAATTCAAAATAAATAATTCAATTTTAATAATTGAATATAATTACTATAATAATTTAATTGTTAATAATAATTCAAAAATAAAATCTTGACATTTTAGTCATAAAAAATAATATTCATGAAAATATAAAATTAATATGATCACCTGTTTATATATCTCACAATAATTGCAGCCTCAATAGTTACTCTTATTTCTATGATCTTCTTTAAATAAATTGTTTTAACATGTAAATTCAGTTTTTCCTCTCATTGGCAAGAGAACCTNNNTTCCCATTGCAGCAGAGCTCTAATTTATACCAACAACAATGTAATTTCTAAGTTTAAGCATGTTCTGATTGAAAATATTTATTTTTCAAATTATATTACAGTCCTTAAATTTAAATTTTATAACTTATATACAATAAAGTAATAATATAAAATTAATCTTAATTCATAAGAAAGTTGGCACAAGAAACCTACTTCTCATAAATTGGACAGACTTTTGACCATCAGTCTGTGATTTATTGAGATCAATGAGGATGAAAAAAATGCAAGCTATTCCAAACCACTTCAGAGGACTCACTTTCACAATATGCTTGTGTTGTTTCTTTATTAAATGTCTGCCACTCCAGAATTTAAGCTTCATCTCTTAGCAAGAAAAGAAGACCTGACCACAAGGATAGGATGAAAGAATGTTGAAAATGTTGAATTCAAGGTAGCCAAGGCTAAAACTCCACAGAGTGAGGTCAGAAGGCTGAACAGCTGTTTAAATTGAATGTCAATCAACTTTTCAGCACATTTGATAATATCTTGCACATGCAACAAATATGTTCCTACTTTGTCCCATCCTTAAAAGTGAAAGAAGAGGAAGCAGCAGCAGAGGAAAGCGATGGACTCCAACTGAGCACCCACTGTCCTTGCACATCCACAGGCAGCAGTATAGAACCCAAATATAACATCATCTGATATAGTATAAAGTTATATATGGCCCAAAAATAGGAGCAATGTATCTCCACATGCTGAGCAGCTGTCTCTGAAGCTGTACCAAGGTTTCCATCAGGAGACAAATGGGCCAGAACATAACCATCACCTGAAAGTCTATCTGATCAGAAATCACTAAAATGGAGGAAATGGAAAAAGCTCTATGGACTCAGCAATTAATCAGTACAAGACCAAGTCTTTTCTGTGGGTTTAGGAACTCAAGACCAGAGTGAGATTGTTCTGATTCACTGTGTTTCTAGGATTTTATCTTTACAATGCATCTTTGCATTTCATTTGCACTTCATTTGGAAATGAAGTGTATGCCAAGCACAGACAGCACATGCAGAACACAGAAAACTGCTGGAGGGTCTTGCTTACCCCTGCAATGGTGTGTACTACATGGCAATTTTGAATTTAGATTCAAACTTCATCTCAGCTTTGCTTTAAGTGTGCTGGCAGCACTTGGGCAAAACCCACAAGACCCCAGGCAGAGACACATTGCAAAAATCACAACTGAAAAAAAAAAAATTCAGTGCACTAAATCCCTAGTAAACAAATAAATAAATAATGATACTTTCTAGTTCTCCATTTCAGCTCTCTTCTCTTCCCTCCCAAAATTCCCTATTTTGCTCTTATCTGCAGAGTTGTTAAACAAACAATTTGGGAAATGCTGCATCTTACTAAATAAAAACATCTTCACCCTGTTGCTTCCTGAGAAAACTTGATGATTTGACATCATCTCCTTTCTTCTTGCCCTTTGTAAGATCCACACAAATAATTTAAAGACTCTATTAGGGAGCTGCAGAAAGCTCAGACAATAAGCAAATTACTGTGTATTAGCTGAGACACATTAACTACAAAAGAGCTTTAAGGCAAACCAATTTACCTAGTGGTTGTTTTTGCTTTAGATTAAGAGAAAATAAGCACAATTAATATGACTCAGCTGGTATGGTATTTTGATGGTGCTTGTACTCAAAAGCTGCTCCTAGAAGAGCCTGGCAGACTTGGATGCACCACGGAATAAGAGAGTGAGCTCTCTTGAGACCTTGCAAGAAGGAACAAGGACAACAAAACAGCTACACAATGTAACAAAGCAGGGAAATATGTAAAGTGATTCACAGCATCACCACACAAAATATTTTTGAAGAAACTTCTCTGAAGTATTAGCAAGAGGGATTGCAGTATGCTTGCTTCCATTACAATGGACCATGTGTACTGTAGGAACAGGGAAGAAAAGACAACTGCTCTTGGCAGGTTCAAGACAAGATACAGCAGGAGGATGTAGGCAGGAGTCAGACAGGCTCCAAGATAACAGTGGGACAACAACCACCAGGATCATATTTTGGGTCTCAGGAAGCCTAGGGACATGCACTGTCAACAGTTTGTGTTAGCACCAGGGCAAGGGCTTTGAAAAATAATGAGATAGTATGCATTCAAATGCTTATAAAAGTAAGAGAGGGATCCCAGGGAGTTCAAAATGAGAGTTCAGGCTCAGTATGTTTAATGTTGCTCAGAAGTATAAATAAATAAGATAGGAGACTCATCAATGAACCAGAGTAGGAAAACTATCCTTGCAGTGAGTTTCTGAACTGATATGAGGGGATGAAATTGCTTTTGTCAAGGCCAGACAACAGGAGATTTCAGTAAAAGTGACATTAGATAGTAACATTTGGATAACACCATATTTCTGTGTTTGGAGGGTGAAGGAATTTGAAAGTTTATGGTTGAAATTTAACCAATAGCTTGGAAATGAGGACAGAGAACTAAAGAAAGTGCTTAGACTATGATAGCATTATCAGTATGATATCATTATCAGTAATGAGGAAGTAGGACTTAAGAAAGGTAGGAGTTGATCATGGTGGCTGGATTCAATTAGAAGCTGAGCCATCACATACCAGAGAGGCAGGCCAAACTCTACATTTGATCCAAAAATAATTTTTTTTTAAAAAAAAGAGACAATTCTGTGTTTAGGGTTAGATCTGTCCTTCATAAGAGGATGTTTGTGAATCAAACTGCTTGGGCAAAATGTGCAGAGGAAAGGATCAGAATACAGTACCATTTATTAGACCATAAGCAGCATGTTGAGGTATATCAGGACCTTCTGAAAGACATTTTGCACATGTTTTCAGAAAACAGATGGAGAACCATTGGCAGAGAGAATCACAGATGGAAGGTTTCAAGAAGAGATTTTCCGATAAAATTGAAGGTAAATGCCAGGATAAAATGAAGGCATAGTGGACAGGATTTTGTTAATCGATTATAGTCAATAGAAGAAATAAGAACATGCTAGCTGAGAAAGAAATAAAGACTAGATCAGGTTTTGGAGAAAAGCAAGGTAGAGAAGTCAAAGGAAGATGAGCTCTGCCTTGATGAGGAAGCCATATCTGCAGAAGCAGTTAAAGAACCAGTAGGTGAGTCAAGGCCACATCATTATGTTGATTTTTTTCTTCCCCCATAGAAGCAACCCACAAGAGCTGTTTGGAGAGAAAGGACACAAGAATATGGGGACAATTGAAGGCATAAGCACAGAGAAAGCATGACTCAGCTCAGCCAGATGCAGGGGATAGAGTTGGAGCAGGACAGACACAGCCTATTCACAAGATTTATGCCAGAGATGCCCCATAGCCAAAGCAAAAGAAACAGACACTGGAGGACAGCCAGACTGTAACTTGATGATAGGAAAGAGAAGTGAGCAATTAAAGAGTAGAGGAGGCTGCAAAAGGGAAATATTTTTAGAAACACATGTCGCTAAGGCATAAACGCAGTGCACACACTTTGATGAGCTGTGCCTTTAACTGCTTTCCAGAGAAATTCTTAAGAGAAAAAAATGTGGCTCTCCTTCAGGCAAGAAGGAACTGAGATGCAGAAAGGGTAATAGGTATAGTTTCACATGCAACATTACCTCTGTGCCCATCTCCCTGTCTAGTGATCGTACAACACCCAGCATGATTTTATCAGCATTAAGTGATGCAGCAGGAAGGATCCAGGCATGAGACCAGTACCAGCCACACTGGCCTGTAAACAGCACTCTGGGTTAACAGGGGCCTGACTGACTCCTTGAAAAGAGTCCTTCAAGGAGTGCACAAAACAGTGAAACTATTCAGCATGTCGTTCAGCGACAGCCCTTTCCTTGGTTACTGCTCCTACCACAGAATCCAACAGTAACTGAGAATCTCCCAAGATCTCCCCATGACAAGCTGGTGAGCAGCAAGCTGCAGATTCATGCTATTTAATCAAGCAAGTGCACAATATTGCTGCCTGTACAGTGCCCCACAGCTGTGTCTTTATCCACAGCAGACCTTGTCCCACTAACCCACAACCAAGTCAGTATTACTGTAGAGAGATCATGGGGGAGTGTGTAAAGGATGGATTTGCAGGGCAAGAGGAAACATCTGGAATGAACAAGGAGAAAACAGAGCATCTTAAAAATGAGGAAGCCCTTCAGCCTGTATTGGCTTGATGCCTTCCCCCATCACCTTGCAGGGACTGCACAGGGCTGGTGGAGAACCTGCCATGCTGAGCAGACAGCAGGCAGCTGCTGCACCTACGAGGAAACACGCTCAAAGAGGTGAGAAGAAAATGTTGTGTTCTGGCAACTAGACAGGCCTGCAAGAAATCAGGTCTCCCAGTATGCACAGGGACAAGAAGCAAACAGCTAGAACCCAAAGTTCACATGAACATTAGCAGCCTGGCACTAACAGCTCTTGCCATTGACAAAGTAAAACAGCCTTCACCACCCTGTGATGGAAAAGGGGCAGCAGCAAGGCAGCACGCTGGACAAATCAAAGGCGATGCAGCATTTGAAAGCAGACAGCTTCAGCATGCCTGACCTGAGGCACACAGCC
This sequence comes from Pycnonotus jocosus, assembly GCA_013400435.1. NCBI lineage: Eukaryota > Metazoa > Chordata > Aves > Passeriformes > Pycnonotidae > Pycnonotus > Pycnonotus jocosus. Next base: position 9,132 of record VWYP01030577.1, on the reverse strand, counting down.
TCCACATGCCACAGGACTCACACTTGGTCACACTGTGTGCAGCTCTGCCACCAGAGTCAGCACCAAGAGAGGGGCACTGTGGGAATCTCCTTTCCACAGAGGAAGTTTTTGCATCTAGAAAGTTTTACCATAGGGGAGGGTATGGAAAGGCTATTCCATAAGAAGTCACAAAACAATTTCTCTCTCCTTTTTGAATTGTTGCAAACCATTGAACATTGGCATAACTGGCAGATGGGAAAATCCTGCCAAACTGAACGGCAGTTCCTGCATGGGGATAATAAACCTTCCAAGAAACCCAAATAATACTACTGAGCCCTACTTCAAAAAGGACTTGTTGAAGAAAGTAGGAAAGTGAATAATTAAACTAGATGCTAATCTCCACTTTCTCCAGAGGTACATTTTGTTGAGGAAAACTCGAATCCAGAGATAAAGATGGGTTTGGGTTTTCTGTTTCAGCACAAAAAGGACAGGAGATTCCAAATCCAGCTGTCCTTTTGTATGGGTAAGCCCATTCACATAGTACTTTAGCCATGGCTCTCCTCATTCAATTTAATGTGTATGAGAGAAACATTAAAATTAATGGACTCTCAAATTCTTTTCACATTGAAAACAGAAATAATTCTGCTCAGTGCTGTCACCACAGCACAATAAAATCTACTCCTATATTGTACCCTAAATTCTCTTCACACAACACTATATTTGCATGCTTTTCTCTAGGAACTCAAAATCAATGAATTGCTTCTATTTCCATATTACACATTTGTCTTCACAAATATCAGATTTACATGAAAGTCATAAATAGATTGTCACCATGTCCCTCGATGGATCTTAAAACATACATGAATTAAACATGTCCAGAAGAGAATAATTCATATACGTGTTGTCCTTTGTCCTCAGTCAACAAATATTTTTTCTAATTATGTCATTATTTTTTAGTGATGCATTTGCATTTTTAACCAAAGTAGAGAGGGGGAAGGGAGAACATGAGATCTTTTACACAAGCCTTTAAAAACAGGCAGCTACTTGTCCCTGTGAACTTCCTTTATCGTACCAAGTGAACATTGTTTCTTATCAGCTAAAACTATACAGTCTTTTAAAAAGAAAAAGAAATAGATATGCCTAGACAGAAATAACTAACATTGGTCACTTAAGCAAAAGAAATAAGCCACAACCTTACCAGCAAGGAACTCTGACGAATAGCCACGCTTGTCCTGTCAGCTCCATACACCTTGCAAAGCAGAGAGGAAACTCTTACAGAAATCAGCTGCAATGCTGAAATTGCCCAAGAGGAAACTCACGTCTATTTTACAAGCCATGACTACACAAACCACAAGTCAGGCATCAAAGCAAATGCTAAAAGCCTTGCCTGCCAGAAGTGTTAATGCTAGAACCCAGACATGTGGAAATAGGGTAGGAAATAAAATATTAGAAATATTCCCAGATAGCTATTTTTAAATATTTTTCTTTGTTTCCCAAATGGAAATTGGTTTAAAAAATGTAGTCTCATACATTCCTGAGCAGAGATTTCTGGGAGACAGAAGAAAGTATACAACAGTCCCTGTGACAAATGGCACTCTCCCAGCCTCAGCACAGACTCTCTTGCTAACACATTCCCCAGAGCAGCTCTCCAATCCCAGTCTCCCGGGGGCCCCAGGGTTCACTCCTGAATCCCAAGGTGTGGCAGAGCCTAAACCCAGCCACACCAAGGCCAGGGAGCCCTTGGGACAAAAGGAAAGACAGGACACGGAGTGCTGTCGGTTTGGTTTTTCTGGGTCATCTGTAAGGTGTGTCCCAGGAAACCCCATCCAAGCAGGGATGACAGCAAGATCTGCAGACAAGCACATGGACCTAATAGCTTCAAATCAACCATCTTTAGTTACTACATTTCCTTTTCAACTAACTGACAGAATGGTAAGCCAAAATTAATAACCTTGTTAAAAATATGAGAGAGATGCCTCTGTAAGTTACATATTCACTAGGCTTGTGGAAAAAATGAAATGAAAATTCAGGACCTTGCATTTTCGGGCACTTTTCTGGTTTATGTGTTCAACAGTTTTAGTTATCTAAAGGTATGTGGACTTCAAGAATAAATAAACATCTAGCACAAACATCCAAGTAATTTTTCATTGCTCTATCTGCACAGCTGTTTACTTATTTCACATATCACATTAGCCTGTAAAGACAGAGCATGCACTCTGTTAAATTTCAGCCTTCCTCAAAGTGATAGGCATTGTTAAAAATAAGGCATGCCATCACATACTTTGAAATTATTTTTTCCTTTTTGACTTGCTGGAATATTACAGATCAGTTTCCTCAAAGCAGGATGGAGGGATACTGCTGCTTAGGGATTCTCCTGCATTTTCTCAGATCTCTTTCCCTGTCACAGCAAAATTCCAGGGCAGAGTCAGGTAGAGGATATACAGAGATCACCATGCTTTACTATTAATGACACTGAAATTACAGTGCCACCTGTAGGACATCCATAAAAAAATTAATTTGGGCCTTGCTGGTGCCACGAATGCCAGTTATAATTATAGGGCTTTCTAGTAGTCTTGGCAGAAGTGTAGGAACATAAAAAATGGATGACTCATGTCAGTCTACAGGGAGTTACTTGAAAGCCTTGTTCACATAGAGCAACATGCATCAGCCCATCAAGAAGAGGATATTTTGATACAAAGATGAATCTTCTGTGGAAGGAGGATGCGCCAGCAAAATGCACTCATAGTCCATCCACTACAGAGCTAGTGCCAGCGTAGGCAAGAGAGATCTGCAACATCCTCAACCTCTTCCAGCCAAGAGAGACATCACCCTCGAATCTAAGGAAAGTTTCCATTTTGGCTGCGCATTTTGGGGGGTTTTTGTTTGTTTTTAACTTTTCCTCTCTCAATTTAGTTTTTAACTATGGACCATTTTAACCCAGTGCATCACATTTCATTGACCAATATTTGCATTGCATTCTCATTTTACTTGGCACCAGCATTGAAAAGCGCTTATATATCCTTCAAAATATACTAATAAGCTTCTTTTATGTTGCTTTTCCTTTTCTTTTTTCCCCCTCTTTACCAAGAGAGTAATTTTCCACTTTTCTAACCCATAGCTAAGGCAATGTATCATTTCAAGACAGGTCCAATGTATCATTTCAAGACATAAGGTAAGTCAAGAATAAGTAAGACAAGAATAAGGTAAGAACAAGAATAAGCTGCATCTTTGCAGCTAAATCTCCATTAATAATATTTGAAGTAGAAAGTACTCAACTGATTTACTTAATAGCTCTCTTGCTGCAAATGAACTTAAAGAGAGGAGGTGTACAACATGTTCAAGGGCAGTGAAACCAAAGGTCAAGAATTGCCAGAGGGAAAAAAACCTCATGTAGGGAGATAGATTTTAATACAAACATGGATTTTAATACAAACAATGCTTTGTAGTGTGGCTTGACTGATAAGGGTTTCAACATAAATAGCTTAGATTATATGATTTATATAGGGAAAGCACATCTCTTTCTCAGTCATGTAAAACAAAAAGGAAAGGAACAAACAATGAAATGTAATAAAATGAAGAGAAGGAAGAAGATTCAAACACAGTGTTTGGAACTTTGGTACAGAATTGAAAATACTACTCTGTGAAACAGGGCCAATACTGATTCAGCACATGTAGACAGCAGTAAATTAAGTAGTTTCCAGGAATATTAGGTCAAAATATTCATGGCAAATTTCACAGCATAAAAACATTATTCTCTTAGTTTTACTAGCTTCTTTTAGCCACAGCAGTGGCAAAGAGTCAGAAACTGTCACTAACTTTTGAGGTAGATGCACAACTCAGGAATTAAAAGTAGGGTAAGTTATGCAGAAAGTTAGAAGAAATTATTTATATAGTTTTGCAAATACAGGCTGTAGAAATCACTAGGTTTCCACACAGGTAGTTATGGAAGCCTGGAGCATAAAAAGGATTTCTGAAGGGATTTCCTACCAGCATGGCTACAAGGACACAGGAAAATTTGCTGGGGGCACCAAAAATATTTAGGAATTTCCAATTCCTGTTTCCCTGGCAAGATGCCTGTGAGAAAATAAAGGATTATTGTAAGCAGAAAAATCAGAATCATATGTACCAGGGCACATATGAACATGAGGGTAGCTCACAGGGATGAGTGACACTTGGTGAAAGCAGGCAGGTCAAACTAGTTTTCCATTGTGTTCCTACAGCAGATTTCATTGGAGTTGGGAATCACAGTAGAAAACATATCTGTCTGGTCAAAAATTTAAGACATAGCATCCTAATTTTTCCCTTGAACTAAACAGCAGTTGTCACAGAATAAGGGGGAGAAAAGCTCCCCCAATTTGCAATTCATTTGCAATAAAATCCCATTAGACACTGTATTTTTTTAATCAAAATGCTCTGTGAGTGTTTGTTTCTTACCAGACAGGAAAGCAAGGTATGGTCTGAACTTTCCTTTGCCTACTCAGACAACTCAGTAACCGATGAATGTACCAATAGGTATGGGAGAGCAGCTGAAACTCCTGTCACAGGCTGTAGAGACCACAAGTGGGATGAGATGAGACTCTGTCAACCAGTATGATTCATATTTACCACATGCACCTGTTACAGGCAAACCAGGTGTTATCAGCACTTAACACTTATGATTGGAAGCTACTGACTCCCACAACCACAGTTTTCCTTCTAAGCAGTAAAGATGTTCCAGCTTCCTCTGTGAGCTTCCTTTTCTATTTTGTTTCAGTTAATGAAGTGAATTTGAAACAGAGAGCGTTAATCAGTCTTTGAATGCTCCAGTGTTGAGGAAAATGGTGGAGGTTTATACACATCACCTCACTTTTGTACTTCTCTCTACCCCAGATCAAATCACCCTCGTGGGAGCATTATTGGCAAAATCAAAGGGGAGGAGATCAGCTGTATAGTTGCCTTTACCACTTGGCTAAATCCCAGTGTGAGATTTCGAAAATAAAATGCTGATGAACAACATGAAACTGAAAGCCTTTGAGCAGGGAATCAGTACTCAGAAGCTCCAGGCCTGATTCTGGCACTGACTTACCACGTGACTTTGAACTTCTTCCACAGCTTTACCTCCACACTTTTAAAGGAGGTACACAATATTACCTACATTGGAGGCATTTTATTATAATTTAGTAATTAATTCCTCTAAAGTGTTTGGAGCTGCTCAGATAAACTGCTTCACAGGCAGGAAGCATATGAGCTGCTTTTGTAAGGACAGCATTATCAGAAGAGAAAAACACCTTTAAGTGACCAAAAAAATTGCTTAAACATCTTGAAAACCAACAGTTGCCAAAGTAAAGCATTAGACACCGGTTTTATTGCAGCACTATACTAAACAAGGACTTTAGCATCTGTACAGAATCCTAAATCCCACTCTTTGCTTCAAAGCTGTTTCTTGCACAACCTTATGCCACTGCTTTCCTTTCATCTTTGATAAAAAGCCCTCAGCAGCTCCAGTCACGTTAGCACTGCTGCTGCTTGTTGTGGCTGTATATGCTTAAAATGCCTGCCAGAGAGCCTGCAACAGCTTCCCACTGTAAATGTTGACATGGACACTTCTATCAGTAACCCAGTGACAGAAACTGGGTGCTCCAGAAGCACTGGGAATGTGGTGGGCTTGCAAGATGGCCAGCAGGCTATAGAGATGGAAGCACAGTCAGGAGATTGAGGGACATGATTATACCCCTCTGCTTGGTTTGAACCACATCTATCTCTCCTTGATGTAGGAGAGATGGTGACAAACTGAAACAAGCAGGAGACACCAAGATGGTTGGAGCTGAGTGATTGGTTCTGTGCAAAGTTGAGGCACTATGACACTTCCATCTTGAAGCAGGGACAGCTTCAGGGGCCCTTCAACAGCAGCCCTCCACCACCTACGAGGTGATCAGCAAGACTATGGAGACGGGCTCTTACCAGTGGTACACAGCAGAAGGCTGAGACATAAGAAGCAGAAGTTGAAACAGGAGACCTACAGACAGAATAAAAAGAAAACCTCCTTCCCTATGAAGACAACGGGATCAGTCACCCAGAGAAGTTGTGCAGGCTCTGTCCTGGGAAGTTTCCAAGCCCTGATGGGATAAAGTCCTGAAGGAGTTGGTTTGAGCTCATGGCTGAGCCTGCTGGGAGCTGGGGGTTGGACTGAGGCTGCCTGCCTGGGTGATGCAAGCAGCCTGTCACCCTTTTTTAGTTCCAAACCTTCATCTGACCAGCAAATCACCCAAAAACCTGTAGAGAAAATATTAAGATATCTTCCCAGAAGAAGAAAAGCACATATATTTTCAAAAAGCAGGATAAGTATGAACTCAAACATGAGTTTAGGACAATCTGTGACTTGTACATATGTGTAAAAATCTCTGTTAAAATCCAGCCACAGAATATCACTGTTAGGAATATGATAATGAACTAAGACTATGCAATTTCAAAAAATATGCTCCTTTAGAAGTTATCTTTTCGCCTTAATTCATATGTTTCAGCTCTTCTGTCAAGTCATCCAAAGTTTTTTAAGTATATTTTTTCACACAAAAAATAAAAGGATAAAGCCTTTATCAAACTATCTAGTATTGTAAAAATTATTCAGGGAAAAAAAGGAGACATTTTGGATGGAACACTTTACTTCAGAAGAAGAAAATTAAAAAGGAACTTATGAACAACATGCACACTTTTTGCATTCTCACTCAAGCATTTCTATTCCAATTGCAAGGTCATTTAGCAAAAGCAAAAATTAAAAGAAAAAAAATGGTTTTATTTCTTGCAAATGAAAGTATCTTAAAGTGCTTGAAAGTCTTCTAAAAACACTCTGTATTATTTTCACATATCTTAAATCTATTTTTTAAATAGTTCTAGGACTGTGCTCTAAGATTACTAAGGCTAGCCCATCTACTATCTTGTAAAGAACCCAAAAGAAAGATGTCCCATTCCTCTTACAAGATAAATAGGTAAAAACCCAATATAGCCATTGACTTATGTTATTAAAGTCAACAAATTTTCAGCAATTCATCAATAAACGTTAATTACTTTATATATAAGCCATTGGGAGTGCATGGAATTCAGTTATACTCTAGGGTCACATGAGTTACACCTAAATTCAAATACTGCCATGATATACCCATCTGAAACTCAGAGTCTTCAAAAATTCATGACATGCAAAAGGACAATTTTTGAGACATTGGTAAGAAAAGTCTGTCACACTATGTTTTGGTTGTTTGAGGTTTTTTGGTGTTCGCACATCTATTTATCAGATAATGGCTTTTCAAGTTATACTAGCATTAGATATATGCACATTATCTAAATTCATTTGGGTTAACTGAATTTGCCCAAACAAATTCTCTCCCTCAGTTTCCCTGCAGGCATTCCCTCTGGGCTGAGCTGACTGCTGAGCCCTCGCACCTCTGAGGGACAAAGGAGGTCACATAGCAACGCCAACACATTCTCTAGGAAGAGCAACAACCTCAGCTGCATATTTGCCATTTCTCATCAGTATTTTCTGCTGAGGTGGCAAAGCATTCACAATTGCTGCTTCCTCTTTCTCTCTCTTCCTCCCCCACAGCATTCGTCCCAGGCTCAGCAACAAACCCAGCACATGAGGACAGTGAAGGCTGCTCTCCAGTCATCCTTTCTGCCCAGCTATCATTTTTGCCTTACTCCACTCCCCCAGGTTATTTGCATTTTTCATGCTCAGCAGTCATAATAATAAGGCAAGAGAAGCGAATAAAAGCATTTTGCAATACATCTTAGTAAATGTTTGAGTCACTTGCGGTCTAGTGGTTAAAATCTCCCTCTATTTTGAACAGGCTCCTATGTTAACACCTAAGCACAAGGCTTAAAGAAATGCATTTGGGACTCACTACTCCTTTTTTTACCAAGCCTTACTTTTTTTCTAAGTTCACATGTTCCTTAACAGGGAATTTCACCTTGGTAAAAACTCAAGCTTGGAAAGCTCCAAAGAGCATAAGGAAAATAGCTCAGTGTTAAGCCCACAGTATACATGAGGAATGTGAAAACATTAGGACTAGATTGCAACCTGACAAAATAAAACTATTAAAGCCTGAGAACTTGTGACACGTCTACCAACACTTCTACATTGCTAATGACAGCAATTCTGTGCAAAGGTGCTAAAGCCTCCCATGTAGGCTGAGGATATCTCACCTGGTTCTCCTTTGTAGTAAGAGTGGTTGCTTAATCAGTTCTCAGAAAGGCTTCCAAACAATCCTTGATTAAGAAGACAATATTATCTATGATATTGTCAACTCTAATTTTTGAACTCATCACCACAAGCACCAATTTATTTACTTTTTATACCAGAACTGACCAGTGTTTGGCACCCCTGAAAGCACCTTGGCTAAATAGGGAGCTCTTGGAGGAACTCAGTGAAAAAAAGAGTTATTGACCTTTGGAAGAAGGGGTAGGCAACTCAGGAAGAGTACAAGAAGGTTGCTAGGTCATGTAGAGAGAAAGGAGGAAGCTCAGCTAGAACTCAGCGTGGCCACCGCTGTGAAAGATAATTAAAAGGCTAAAAAGGGGTTTTAGAAAAACATGAACAACAAAAGGAGGGTCAAGAAAAATATCCATCCTTTATTGTACGTAGGGGGGAACATTGTCACCAAAGACATTGGTGTCACAGAGACATTGTCACCAACAAAAAGCCTGAGGTACTTAATGCCTCTTTGCCTCAGCCTTTAACAGAAAGACCAGTCATCCTCAGGGCAGCCAGGCCCCTGAGCTGGTAGACAGACACAGGGAGCAGAGAAAAAAGCCTGCAATCCAGGAGGAAGTAGTTAATGACCAGTTGAGCCACTTAGACACAAGTCTGCAGGGCTGGAGGGGATTCACCCAAGGTTTCTGGCTGGTGGAAAGACTGGCCCAGTCACTCTCTAACACTCATCCTCAGTCCTGTTCAACCAGGGAGGTCCCAGATGACTGGATATGAGCAAAAGTGATGCCCATCTACAATAAGGATTTGAAGGAGGATGCAGGGAACTACAGGTTGTCAGCCTGACCTTGGTGCAAAGGCAGGTCATGGGGAAGATAAACTTGAGTGAAAAAACATGGCAAGTACAAGACAACCAGGGATCAGGCCTAGTCAGAAAGGGTTTAGGAAAGGCATGTCCTGCTTGAACAACCTGATCT
>VWYP01030572.1:0-20513 GCA_013400435.1 Pycnonotus jocosus | reverse complement strand
TATATAAAACCCAGTACATATATTCTTGGTCATATTTAAGCTCCACTGAGGCTGAGAGGTCAATCTTTATTTTCATAACTTTTACATCAATAGGATTACTCCAAATTCATAATGCTGACAGCTGAAAATCTAACTTGACCCTGGTGCCCAAAAAATTGCATTGAGAAAAATCACATCAAGATTCAGCTGAGAATATGGGGAGTAAAAATGCAGCACCATCATCACACGGAAAATAAGCCTTAAAGGAAATAATGCCATAGATTGTATCTCATAAAGGACAAAGACATATATTTGTGATTTAATGCACTATCTGTACTCAATGAACAATTCCAATGTTTTAAATATTTTAAACTTTTTCCACATTTTTGGTTAAGAAGTGGTCAATTATTTATCTTGATATCCTCATCAGTACAATTTTAAACAGATAGGTGACTTCAGTATTATAAATATAGTGAAAGGTGTAGAACAATTTTGCATTTTTTCTTCCAGACTTTTTAATGAACAGTGAACGTTCTTGTTTGCTCCTAATAAATGTTAAAAATCACCACAGTCTTATCCTTTTACTGAGAGTTTGAAACAATGCATGCCTCATTCAAAATATAAACAAAAAAATTCCTGTTGAACAGAAAGGTTTTGTTACTGTTGTGAATATTGTGGATGCAGTGTTAACAATATTGACTTCACACTACCCCAGAGAAAAAATGTGGAAACACAACATAGCCAGTATGGTCAGGAAAAATTACTAAGAAACTAAAAGCATACTCTGTCTGATTAATTCTTTGACTTTACCTGAAGTTGGATTTTTTTAGCAGTTGAATGAAAAATTGGAGAAAGAAACATAATTTGTTTTAAATTCTAGTAGTGTTCATCTCCTGTGTATTTATCTATGTTTTTAATTAAATGCCAATAAAATAATATCCAAAACATTACTCGAAATGTGAATTTTAAGTTTAGCACTTTGTTTGAAAAAAAAGCTTACAATTTATTTATTTTCTTTTTTTTCCCAGCTGAAAAACTAAGTACTTTTTTCTACTCTAGAAAATTTTCTTAGTGGAAAAATATTTTTGGGAAAGTAATATTTGTGGTAATTATAAAAAGTGTTAATTCCCATTTTCAAAGTTTGCTGTTCTGTTCAACCTTTAATTCATGATTACCTCAATGAATACTCAACACATAAAGATCACTTTAGAATCCTGGTTCTTGTCCAAGATATTTAGATCAACAAGATAAGAAATTGCATGTAACACTTGGATTTCTTTTAAACTCCCAATGATTCTTGTTCTAGCTCTCTATGCTTAGGAATATTCAATAAAAGTAGAACTTTTCCTGAAGGAATCTAGCAGGTGTCTGAACTGCTAGATTTGTTCCGCAAATCTAGATGTGTGTACACACATTCTCCTGTGTGTACAAGAGGCATAAAGTCTGTTAGGAGATTATTAACAGATTTAGAGCAGTATTGATCAGTCATCACCTCTGAATGTGACCTTTGGTAATTATTTAGTCCAGTATTAGGTAAAGATGTTTGCTGAACTCAAGTAAAAGACAGAAATGAGAATAATATATTCAAAATTCTTTCCTGGGAAGTTTGATTACCAAGACAAATAAAACTGCCATACATCTAAGAAAACAAATCCAGTGTTGCTCATGAGGCTCAAAGCAGTAAAAATTGTAGAGGTGGCTGGAGGAAATAAATGGTTGGACTAATGGTTTTGAATATAAAAAACGAAAGTTTTTCAAATTGTCAAGAAATTTCTCTGTCACCCTTTCCCAAAAGAGGGTGAAAGATTCAGAAGGCAATCATATCACTTGATATGTGCAGGAGTAACCAAGCTCTCCAACACACACATTGATTGACTAATTCAGTTCTTGAAGGACTGAGTGAAAGAATCAGACAAAGCTGCAAGACCTTGACTTTTTAACGTATTTGAGGCATAATTTATGAAGTTATAGAAGCCTGGAGTTTGAAATACATATGGTATTTGTGGATGTAAAGGGTTTTAATATTTTTCCTTATATAAAATTGTAAATACAAATTACATTAATATCAGATGTGAAGGTCTTCTTAGCTTTTTTGCCATTAAATAAATATTATAATAAATAAATTAATGTCAGCATATCAGCTTATAGTTGATCTTTTTAAAAACCTCTAAGGTACCAGTTATTGCTTTTCATACTCATGCCAAATAACCCTACATCCTATGATTATGTTGAGTGAATCTGAAATAAATAATAGTTAGCATATATAAGACAGAAAACAAGTTACTTATTTAACACTTGTTACTTTACTGCTTGCAATTATTTATCAAAAAACATTTTCTTTTCTTTTCTTTTTTCTCCAGCCATTTTAGCTCTAATTTTCCTAATTTTTGTAAGACACGCAGAAAAAGAAAAAAAAAAAGAAATGAAAGGAATAAAAAGGTCAAATCATCCTTATGTTCTAAAGTGAAAAGAAAGTGGTGGTTTTGCACAGCCTTAGTGGCACAGACATTGCAATAATACCGGCCATATATGACAAATAAGTGAAGCAGCAGCAGCCCAAGGACCTGCCCAGATGTATTTTCATCACAAAACCATGAAGAGTTTTTGAAGCATATGTGGCATTTAAGACTTAATTACGTTGGTGATGTCATCCAAAGCTCTTTTAAACATTGACAATGGATTTCTTGGTTTCAATTTCCTGTAACTTATTGTTGCTACTGATGGCTAGAGCAGTAAATGAGTAGTCTTTGAACTGCTGGTACTGCTATTTGCCTTCAATGAACAAGAAGTTCCGCTAAAAGAGGCCAAGACTTCCCAAAGCACAAAAATGCCAATCAATGCTTTTCATATGTATTAATATTTTATGGCAAGTGATCAGACTGAAAATGCCTTTCTTCTATTGTTCAGCACTAAGTCATGACTATTTTCATTGAAACAAGTGAGAGATTTCCTCTGAATAACCCTTTGCCCAGAAGGGCAAGGGAAAAAGTAAGGTTTTCAAATAATTGACTAGAAAATTTTTGTACCAGTTAAATTCCATATGATATTGCATAGGGTTTCAAGATAGTTAAGGGAAAAAACCCAAAGATCTATTTCCTTGATTTAGCTGCTGGACCAGTTCTCATATGCTGGATCTGTCACTCAAGAGGGAAAACCCCTTTCCAGTGGTCTCTGCTGCCTTATGAGTTATGGCTACCAGTTTTATGTCCTTGTTTATTATCTCCTGACTACAGTATTTAATAGGAGTACAGAGTTGCTCATATTCCATTCAGAATGTGGTAGGATTCACAGAAAAAGTCAAATTTGGTTTAATCTCTAGTGATATAAGTTTACTTTTTGGATCACAGGGAGCTCTGTCTGGCTTTACAATAAAGTAATGACACAGGTTTGGGTTTCTTACCATGAAGTGACATGATATCCTGAAGCCAAAGAAAAAGTCTTATTCCTAGTATTTCCCAGAACATTTTCAATCTGAATGGTTTCTTGTGTTTCTTTGCAAGCTGTCATTTCCAAAGGACTATAGCTAAAAGATCAAAGCAATCATACTTTAGCAGTTAGCTAAAAAATCTTGTACTCATTCATTAAACAGTGTTGAAAAATAGATATTTTCTTTTATAACTATAATGAAGTTTCAGAGCCTGAAGAATCAATTCCACATCAAAGAATCACTGTCATGATAAATATTTTTTTTTTCTCCTATCTAACAAAACTTCATGGAAGGATTTGTGACATATTAAAACATCAATTTGTGAGAAACATTTTCTCTGAACTTTTAAGTAATTAGATTCAAATCTCACACAAGAAATTTTTATATCAGACATTCAGCAGCAAACCATATCAGTGGTGAACCAAGTCAAAACCACACCTCTGTCGTCAGTAGGCAGCACTTTAACAACAGAGAAAGACACTGCTGAATTTTACCATGCATAGTCTGCAAAAATGATGCATAGTCTACCAAAATGGAGATTCATTTAATTCTGTTTCTGTGTGAGTGCCAAAGTAATCAGCTGTACAGAAGCACATGGCTCAAGTAGGTAAATGTTTCACCTTGGTTAGACAAATTAATACACTTCATCTGTGTGGTGGCACTCTTTGTGGTCACAGGCAAAGCAATTTAACATTGAAAACATTTTGCTTCAATCCTCCAGTTTAATTCTAATCTATAGTTTAGGCCCCATATAACCTTGTGCAAATGTGCATGGGTTTTATGGTCCTGAAGGTAAATTGTCATTGAAGGCATTTACAGCAGCTTATAAAAGATAAGGGCAAATACTCTGGTGCTTGTTTTCTGGTGAGCCAGACACATATATATAGCTTATGTCATACAAATAAAACCAGCAGGATTTGCTCTATTTACTTACATAATCTATTTCGGCAAAAATCCCAAATCAACAAAGAGAGAGTATTTCTTGATTCTGATGATATATTTAAAAATTTGCCTATACAGTCAAAGCAAATCCTTGTCACTAACTATGAAGGTCATTGATTACAAAGGAACATGATTATTTTCATTTTCCAACTCGTGTGTGGTTTATGCACTGTATTATTATACACTAGACCTGAAATACCGAGGAAAATAAATCATCAACATTCAACATATATTGTTTCAGACTGCACATTTTGGAAAACACATAAACTATTACCTAGGGTTTCCAATGTGATCTTTAAAGACTTACTACTAGTAAATAATATCCTAAAAGAAAAATGTGTTATTTTGTTTCTCCCCCACCCCATGGAAATAAACAAGAGTTTTCAAAGAAAAATACCTGCTGTTTATTCTCTTCTTAATTAATCCAGTATAAATCCTACATCTGCTTGTGTGCTGTTAAAAAATATGTCTGCTCTATTAATGACTGACATCGATTCCAAAATTTGATATATTTGGTAAAAAATATATAGGATATTTTTAATGAAGAAAACTATAACAGATTTTTGTGATCCATCTCCAGTTTCAAGCTATCGCTAGATGAAGTTTATTACCTGGTGAGAGTGCTCACAATCAGCTCAACAGTTGCTCTACTTATTTTTGCCAAAAATACTAGAGTGAAGATGCTGTGGTGTATCTGATGAGTGACAGTGCGTGGGAGGAGACCCCAAACACAGATGAAATCACAAAAATATATCATCATGAGGCATTGTTACAGTTTAACTCTATTTTTAAAAGGTAATTTAGGTCACACAAGAGTATAAGTGGAATTGCAATTTTTAAAGAATTTACTGTCATCCTCCACAACCCAAACTGAAGAAATGGCACTCCCCACTTCCTTAGCCTGTTGAGATCAGAAAATAATTGCTGTTATGACTATGAATCACAACCAAGTTACTGTCAGAGAAACGCAGTTTATTTAGGCCCCTTTTTAATATCCTTTCTCCCAGCTGCATGGATATATTAGTAACCACTTACATCATGGATACTGAAAATTACTCCTTTCCTGTTATGATTTAGATCACAATCTACAATCTGCTAACTTTTATTTTTTTTATTCCTGAAAAATGAGTTAAAATTTTAAGTCTTGAAAGTTGTGGTTCAAATCTTTGATTTAAAAGACCACTGATTAAAAATTTTTAAATTTTCATAAGATATGAAATAATTTATGACAACAATATTCATGATAAAATTAATGATTAATTTCCTGTAGAGCTCTTAGAGAAATGCACATATAAATATACCAGTTGGTACATGCATACAACTGTTATTCATATACAGTATAAAGCATATACGATATATAACATTTTCTTTATTTTAGCATTAAAAATTGAAAAGCCATTCGGAACTCCGTAGATAGTTCCTAGATTCTGACATGGTTTTTCATCTTCTTGGATAGATTTCCTTAATATGTTTTCCTTAAAAACAGAAACCTATCTACTTTAGTTTAAATAAAAGGCTGAGTATTATATTTTTAATGGTGAAGTTGCAACAGAAGTTTACTGAAGATAGCCAGTGTTTGTTTACTGAAATCTGGCCAGTGTTTGTAATAAACTACTTGTCACTGCATGTGATGTCTGGGAGACATAACCTGGCTGTAGATGCAGCAGACAGTACAGAACATACCTGGAGCAGTGAGAAGCTTTAAAAACAACCTTGCCTCCAAAATGCTGACTAAATAATGAGATATATACATCAAAAATACATATTATATTTTTAGAAGAAGTTATTTAAGTTATATAACTGTGCATTTAATTAATCACTTAATTTTTTGAATGCTATTTTGTACTTTTGAGGGAAAAAGATAAAAGAATCTGATGACTCTGAAGTATCTTCTTCTTAACTCTTTTTACTGTTCTGTTGACTGACAGATTAATAACTTTTAAATAGATTGAATACTTGGTCTCAACATTTTATGAACCAACTAAAGAGCTTTCCGATACTTTTAGCTGTACATACTCCGTTAAATGTTAAGGGGATTTGGGTTTAGATTTAAATACACTAACCTGAAATGTTAACTTTTGTTTCCTCCATAAAACAGCTGATCTGAATTTCTCAAGCATTATTACAATAAGGTATTTTCTTAGTGTCCTAAGAAATATATAGATATATTAATTAAAACATTATCTAATAATAATGCTGACACCTTATAAATGCCTCTCTCATAGAATTGGTTTGTTTAGAGATTTTTATGCTCTTAGAAACCTTATCAGGTATGAACAGCTAGCATTTTAGATGATGCAACTCCTGTTACCAAGGGTTTATCAAGACTGCGATACAAACTCTATTTTGTAATAAAGCCCCTTAGCTAAAGGGCCATCACCAAAAAAAACCCCAAAAAACAAAACATCCTGCTCTTTTAATGGTAGATTTCAGATGCATGTTAAGGTTAAATAGTGATAGAAGGGTGCTAAATAAAGTCTTATCAGGTTACCATGCATCAGAACTGTGATAAAGTTTCTTCAGGATAGTATCAAATGGAACAAGGGCCTATTCAGAAATGTCTGACAGAAGACACACCATTACAGTGGGATCTGTCTAATTGACAGCAGGGCTTAAGTGTGGAATTTCTGATGCATAGAACCTGGTGACTGTCTCCACTCCAGCAGTCTGTGCTGTGTTCAGCCAATTTCAGGGTCAGTTTTGTGAGTTAACCAAAACCAGGGATCTGTATAAGCAGGCAGGAAATTTAGCAACAAGAAGTTTTTCTTTTTTTTTTTTTTTTTTTTTGGCTATTTGTCTCCATCAGAAAAATATGTAAGGTTCATAAATAATAAAGTGTAATGCTCCTCAGAACCTCAGTAATTTATTTTTTTAAAGTTATTTATGCTGGACTGATTTACCATCACTTCCCCTAATTTTTAGGCAGGGCCTCAGCTATCTCACAAGTTCTCAGGATGACCTATCTCATCTTCAAATTGCTTCATGGAAGGAGAAGACACAGATAACTGGATGCATGCAGGAGCCATCTATATAAATAAGTTTTAATTTTGCTACATTCTGTTTGGATGTCCCACTTCTGTATCTATTTGTCCTTACAAAGCTCTGTTGCTATTGAACAGAATCTTGGTTTACCAGAAGTTGACAGTGAGATAACTAAAGAAAAAATTAAAAGTTTGCTCTTGGTGCCCTTCCATGAACATGGGAACTGTTTATTTTACAGAGAGGACATACTCACATACGTCACTCCGCAATAATTTTTGTGTGAGAAAATGCTTATTTGGGAATTGCAGAGTGTAGGAAATAATGGCTAGAAAGAAATGGCAGGACCAAAAAAACTAAGATTTTGTGGTGTTTACATAAAAAGCTGTACCACTGGTTATCACCTTCTGACCTTCCTTGAAAGATAAATATCAGATGTTTTAGGCATCTAAACATACAAAGGGTTGAAATAGAATCAGAGCAGAATATTGCTTTTTTTCCCTTCCAGGCATGTGTTTACTATTTGCAGTAAAAAAAATCTATAAAGGGTGTTCAGTAGAGCCTATAACCTGCTAGTGGTTCTCTTGAAAACATTTATGAACAGCAGAATGTGTTGTATTTAATCAGGTAGTTAGCATTAAATCAAGACATTATTTGTCACGGAGAGTGAAAATTTGCTGTTGAGGCAGATTAACTGAAAGAAAGCACAAGTCACAAAAAACAGAGTGGAAAATCAGGAGCTTTGGTGAAAAACCCACGCAAATAGTGATGCTGGCTCAAAAGACAAGCAAGATTTAAAAAAAAAGGAATGTGTTTCTTTTTTAAAAAAAGTATAAGCATATAAAGGACTAAGTGAACAGAGTAGTTTAAAGGGTACAAATAACAAAAATGAAAAGGTCATTTTGCAGTGTGTTGTGTTCTGGAACGGTGTTCCACCTACCCAGTAAACTACAAATTGCTCAAGAGCTGAAAGAAGGAAACTGAACTGAGGATTTCTGGACTGAGCTAGAAAGCCTCTTAAAAAATTCCCTTTTGAAAAAGGAGAATTACACAAGTCCTATTGCACAAGTATGGTTGTATAAAGAATTGGCCCAGTATTTATGCTTAGAATCTTCTTTGCATTGCATCATCTGAGATATGATGAAAACCAGATACAGCTA
Source organism: Pycnonotus jocosus (assembly GCA_013400435.1). NCBI lineage: Eukaryota > Metazoa > Chordata > Aves > Passeriformes > Pycnonotidae > Pycnonotus > Pycnonotus jocosus. Next base: position 12,026 of record VWYP01030572.1, on the reverse strand, counting down.
AGAAACTAATCTGGTTAGGAATGTCTTTACCACAGAAGGGAAAAAAGGTTTCAAACATCAACTCCTCTCTGGCTTTTCTTGAATGCTTTTTGTGTTGTAAATTTTGTAAAGTCGTGCCAGCTTTTACAGTCTACTTCTTGCTTTACAAATACTCACTTACGCAATGTAAGACTTCAATAGATGTTCCTCAACTTAGAACACCAGAGATCTTCTCTGGTCTGTATTATGTGTTCGATATAGGTTGAAACAGTCTTCAATACTGCTAGTGGTACTTTAATTTCATAAAGAAGTGTACAGTTCATTAGCTACAATAGTCAACTCCTTCTTTTATCTAGTTTGATAAAATGGGAAACGTTAAAATGGGAGAGTGTTTTATTTTCCATTGAAAAAGCTGCTTCTGACATGACAAGTGGAATAAGTTGTTTGCATCCATTCTCAGGTAATAGGAATTGTTTAGCTCCACTCAAAATTCTGAGTGAGTTTATTTGAGTCTTTAACTTGATTTGAGTTTCATTTTTTGTCTTTGACTGCCCATAGAGGTAAGAGAGTTTTGAGTGTGGACTGGAGCAAAACGTGAACATAAATTCTGAGTTTTTATTTAGGTTTCTACTGTTTTGTAGCATGCCTATATTTCATCTCTTATGGTCAAAATGTGACAGACTGGAAAGGTAAAATTCTAAATTTTTGCACAAATTTTTAGGTATCATAAAGTACAAAAGTTTCTTTTGTTTATTTGATGTTTAATTTCTTCTTGAAATGCTAAAATAGCTAATGTTTTCTGCTGCTGGAACAGGAGGAAATTATACCATAAATCTAGGGGAAAAGAAAAAAGTTTGTATGAAGCAGCAAGATTAGAAGAAATTTTATCATAATGTTGTTTACAGACAGATATCTCTAGGGTTTTTAAATTGTTTATTTGAAGACCAAAGTATTTTTATAAGCGTGTAAGTTTTATTGACCATCATCTTAAGTGGGGNAAAAAAAAAAACAACCAAAATTCTTGCTGTAGTATATTAGATATCAGCACCCTAGTGGCAAAAAATAAAGAGAAATTAAAATTGACACTAGTGTCTCGAGTAAATTTGATTAACATTGTATATTAAAAAAAAAAAAAAAAGTTTTGAAGAAAATATAATTGCAGAAATCTTTACCAGTCTTGTGATAAACTTTCCTTNGAAAGTATGATAGGAAGAAAATTTAGGATTTTCTTGCGAAATTTTCACTCTGGATTTGAGCACTGAGAAAATTTTCTGAAAGATATACAGCTGTGTATATTAATTATTTACAATATCNTTGTATATTAAAAAAAAAAAAAGTTTTGAAGAAAATATAATTGCAGAAATCTTTACCAGTCTTGTGATAAACTTTCCTTATGTTTTAAACCTCTTCTGTTAGGATAAAACTGTTGTTAATAACAGTAATTCTTTGCCATATTTTTTTTTTCCATACTGACCAAGAAGTCTGTGCAACTTCAAGATAGTTCAACAAAATTACTTGACTCATTCTGCCTTCAGAGGATTATCTGTTCCCCACTGATGTCAACTTTTGACATGTGTGTTTTCTGTATACAGAGTTTGGTACATATTTAATACATCAACAGCAATGGGAGCCATGGGTATCTGAGGATCATTTCACTGACTGCCAAAGTGCACCCACCTCTTGGGGAAAAGTTATTCCAACATAAACAGTTTTGATATTGCCAACTTGCATAATATTTGATAATTTCTCTGTGGCCCAGCTGTTCTCTAGTCTTCACATAGGCAGATAAAGCTTTCATTTGAAGAAAAAGGTTTTTCCACTGCTTGGTGGAGGAGTTTCGGGCAGACTATAAAATGAACCTTGAAGCATCAAAGGCTTTTAGCCACAAACCCCCCACAACTACTTAATATAATGTGATAATCCTTTATTTTTTTATTATCAGGCATGGTCTGGAGAGGAGAAAAAACTGGTGCAAGGAACTTGGGAGAGCCCTACTCTGTCTTTTAAGTCCTTAGTATTGTGAATACTGCTCTTTAGGAAGAATAAGCAAACATGACATGTATTCAAATTCTTGAGAAGTCAATGCAATTCTAGTTGCCTAAAGACATTTAGGTTTATTTTCCTACTGACTTCTGGAGAGCAAGGCCACATTTTTTTCCTAAGGAAGAACTTCCATCCACAGTAATAATTGCATGTGAAACATTTACTGTACTTTTGTTAGCTTTAAATAACTAGAATATAAAATAGGAATCCTGAAGGTTTTTTTTCATGCTGGAACTCTTGACAGATAAGACATTAATATGAAAACAGGATTATAAAGTTTATTTGTGTTGTTTTTTTGTCTTACATTCATAAGGTGATACGTTAAATATAAAAAAGTTACTTTAAAAAAATCAACATCTTTTCTTAATATACTCAAAGGTGGAATCTTCACAGCTAAATTTCCTTGCTAATAAATTGAGACAGCATGTGTTCAAAATGAGTTATCACAATATAAATGGTTTAATGAAAGTTTCCTATGGTCGCTTCTGAATTGAACTTGGATTTAGCTGAGAAGGTTTTCTCACAACTCTGTATGCTTCCAAGGAGAGAGGTTAATCCTTAGGAATGCTAGAGAATCACTGAGTAAACTGATAATAGTACATTTTTATGATTCTGTCAAGTATAGCCACAATTAAAAAGTCCCTTTGTGGACTGAATACAAAGGCTTTGCAAGCCGCAAGTGGTCTGTGGGCTGTGATACAGAGAATCTTAAGCTGGTGGATATTGACGTAGCCCTATTAAAGTCAATGGCATTAACACCTCTTTTATACTAGCTAACAATCTGGCCTGTGATCTGCCCCCTACCCTCTCCATTATACACTGTGTTAACAGATTGTCAGACATCCCTTGAGAGAAAATGTATATCCTGCTAGACAAACTAATTTCACATCTACACATGATTTTCAAACCAAAAGTTTGATCTGAAGCCCAGTAAAATAAAACAAACTCCTGGAAAAAGTGCTTGCTTTCTAACATTTTCCCTTTTCTTTTTCTTCCTTTTTTAAAGTTATAATCTAGGAACAGTACAATAAGGAAGTCAAAGACAGCCTGAATAGAGCTATTATTTCCCCTCCTGCACAGGTGGTAGGCTCAGTTTTTCCCCTCCCAGTGTTATGGCCAGTGCAGCTGTATCAGAGCATGTATAATTAATTAATTATACATGCCTTAGTATATAATTAAGTATAGGGGTGGTGTAGGGGGATACATCAATGACTTTATAGAAGAAGAGAAATAGGAGGCATATTGTAACTCCGATTCACAGTTTGTAGGTTTCTCCACCCCCTGGGGCAATGCAACTGCCCTCTGTAATTGAACCCTTAGCTTGTACCTTTTTTTTTTTTTTTATATATAAAACAGCAGAACAACAATGTCAATGAATAAAGAGACTGTGCTCTAGAGTTCAACTTCAGCCAAGATGTAAGGACAAGAGACTGAGATCTCAAAGGTAACAAAACTGGAGGCGGTGACTGCTGAATAACTGTGGAGTGCAAAGCAAGACAGTGCCAGTGCCATTAGAAGTGCAGCAGTGAAGCTCAGCATAGACAAGATCTAGTTTCAACACTGGATCATATGTACATGGTAGGGTTTTTTTTTTCCATAGGATTGAACTTACTCCTACTAGAATTTTAAAGCCTCTGAAAAAAGAATAACCCTGGAAGAGAAACTCCAGGGTGCGTGGCTATGTTAAAGTCTGATAGGATTGCAAATATCTGTTTAGATGATAAACTCTAACTTACATGATTTAATTTTTATAAGATGCATTTAAGCACACAGTTGTAACATCAGTCTATACCTTCTCTCCTATATGTACACCTTGAGCATTTCCTTGCTGCCATTATTCTGCAAGAGAAACAGAGAATGGGGTAATTTTTTCTTGTCTGTTGTTGAAAGGCTAATGAATGTTTTTAGACTTTTGTATTTTTATTTCCATTATGCTGGGAAAAAATATGTTAGTAAAAGTTCAGGTAAAGATTTCCTTTACCATGACAAAAAAGAAATATAAAATTGATGGGAGCTCAATGTTCTTAGAAAAGCATGAATAATCAGAAATATGATAAGAGCTGAAACTCAGTGACTCTGCCAGTTTTTTGGGACAGCAGTTGGCTTTGATTTTAATACCAGGTGTCAGACACCCAGCTTAATATTTATCTTTGCCTTTCCATCATTGAAAGTGTAAAGACACCTCTTGGTTATTGCTCAGATGAGAAAATATGTATGTAAGGTTTGCTGTAATTCACATGTGACAGTCTTCTGTGTATCTGCAAGACTGTTCTGAAAAACCTTGTAGGCTATAGTTTTTGCAATAAATTACTTGGCTACAAAGGGATTTTCTTAAGACTTCAGAGGGAGATGGGGTGTCTGAGGGCTGTTTGTTTTATAGTGGAAATGATGTGAATGTGGATGAGTCCATCCTCTCAAGACACATCTGTCTCAACAAGGTTATTTATGGCTTTTGCAATTTCCTAAATTAGTGCATTTCAGAAAGACATGGAATATCAACATCCCAAATACTATCTGCTATATCAGTTCAATAATGGTTTAAAGCTACCTACACAGACACACACACTGCTTTACCTCCAAACTCATTAAAACACAGTATGATTTCTCATATTTTCACAGGAAAAACACACTGCCAACCAGGGTCGAATGACTAGTTTCCATCCCAAAGCTGTTACAAAGTAAATTGCCAATAACGGGTTTGCTTTCCGTTCTCAAACCACACAATCTAACGGAAGTTAGTTCTATTTTTCTAGATTGTTTTCTCTCCTTTCAGGTTATTTTTTAATATTAGTGGAAACAGCTCTCATTTTAAGCTACCTTAACATCAAGGTAAAGCATTAGTGGCTGTAAAGAGCCTGTGTTCTTTCTGTGTTAACTGTACAGATGCCTCTTCTGCTCCTGCTGTTTGAACAGCAGCTGAGCCGTGTAGGAAAAGCACTGCTGCCCAGGAGCTCCAGGCAGAGTTTGCAGCAACACAGTTCTTAAACACCCAATGACATTAACCTTGACATTGCTCAAATGATCATGAAACTGGTCACTGGTGCATCTTTACATTCTCTGTGCTGTCATCCAAGTAAATAATGGCAGCCCAGTATGATGTAATGTTGAGATGCTCTTCAATATTCACAGTTTGATGGCTTACTGATTTTGCTCGTTCTGTCTCAGGAGCCCAGGAGCTCCTAAACTGTACAGCTGTCATGGCTTAACCCCAGCTGGCAGCTCGGCACTACTCAGCAATCCACTCAGTCTCCCTTCCCACATGAGATGGGGAGAAGAATTTTAAAAAGGTAAAACCCATGGGTTGAGATAAAAACAATTTAATAATTAAAACAAGGTAAAATATAATAATAATAAATTGTAATGAAAAGGAGGGAGAAGAATAAGACCCAAGAAAAACTGATTGAGGATACAATTACTCAATACCTGCTGGCTCTTGCCCAGGATCTTGGCAGATCCTAGCCAAGTCCCCTCAGATTTTATACAATTCATGGCACTCTATTGTATGGAATATCATGGCCAGTTTGGGTCAGCTATTGCAACCATGCTCCCTCCTGACTTCTTGTGCACCTGCTTGCTGTCCGAGCACAGGACTCTGAAAAGTCCTTGATTTAGAGCAAGAACTACTGAGCAAAAACATCACTGTGTTATCAACATTATTCTCACACTAAATCAAAAACACAGCTCTGTGCCAGCTACATGGAAGAAAATTAACGCTATCCCATCCAAAAATAGGAAGACATAGGACCTAAAATTGCAGAACCTTATCATCTATTGTCAATTTTAAAATATTTTGTCTATCAAAACTTGTTTTTTATAAAAACAAATAGCAATTGAAAGCAGTTTTATCACTTTCCTTTCAATGTGGAGAATGGTTAGACACATACTTTTTTTATCTCCATCAACACCTTCTATGTGGATTTTTTCACAGCAAAGGCACTACTATTCACATCAGTAATTAGTTTTCTTGAGAACCTGTGAATCTACCTTTGAACAGACTGAGTATTTATTGTAAAAAGATAATGATGACAAAAAGTGGATACTTTTTTTAGATGGTGGGTGCTTCTGTAACTTCTGTGGTATTTCATGCTTCAGAACCAAACTCATAATCCAACACCTGTGACTCAAAGCATTATGGATTTTGAAATACTCCTCTCAGCTTCAATTTACTTTTATGTGCCTGTTAGTCTACAAAAGATTTTGTGCAATGCTGGACCCTCCTTTCTTTTGTTCTTGTACATTGCAGCATTTATGCATCCAGTTAGTATCAGTTGTTCAGAAGCTCTGGAAAATATTACCATTATAGCAGTGACTTTTAGGAAGTTCTGAAGAGAGCCAATTAATTTGAATTGCTGCATTTCTGTTAAACTACTTGGGGTTATGACTATTCATATTAGGAAATGGTTGTGTGTTTCCATTGTTCCTAAGGAATGAATACATATTTGATAGCATTCCCCTACAGACTTGTGTTCAGTTTTATTGCTTTTTCCTGGAACCAATGTCAATTTTTTCTTTACCTGTACAACTAATAACAGCAGTAGTCCAACTCTTCTATGTTTTCTGCTTGTTCAGAAGCTCTTTTGTTTCATAGTTTGATCTCAGCATCTGATGCCAACCATCCATTCATTCATTCATTCATTAAAAACCTCAGAAGATAGTAATGAGTATTAATAAAAATACTTGTTCTCTCTATCATCTGTCTTGATGTTAGTTTTCTGGAAGGCATTCCAAGCTTATAGAAGCAGCAAGAAATATCAACAAAGGCAGTTTTAGTAAGAGTTATGGAATAGAAGAGAATTCTTTTCTGTGTTTGTTCAAAAATTAAAAAAAAAAAAAAAGAAAAAGAAAAATAAATTAGAGAACTTGAAGGCTACATGTAAGAGAAAAATTAGGTGAGACTGTGATTATGAAACACAAATTTCATGTCACCTTTTCTTAAGTTTTAATTCCTGCAGGCATGATCTCACAGACAACACAAACAATTCCTCTTTCCTAAACTACATGTGCATTCCAGATTTGTTCTAACAACTTATGTATTTCTTTCTTTTTTATTATATTTAATGTATTTGGTAAGACCAAGGAAAAAGATGAAAAAGAGTAAAAGATTTTTTTCCTTTTCTGAAATCTGATGTACTTACATAGACTTCATTCTCTTTAGCCAGAAAGACTGGACAAGAGCCAAAAGATTGTCTGAGAAAATGAGAGTATGACAGTAGTCTGCAAAACAGCATATTTCACATAGAAAGGTAGATAATCAAACAGAAAATGGAATTTAGGATATGCAGATTGCTGTCTTATGTGTTCCCTTAAAAATCTGTCATCTTTAAAAATTCATCTTCCATTACTATCAACCCAAGGATTCTACAACTATGTATGATGCAGGGAGCTGTAAATGAGGTAAAAGACTGCATGATTCCTAAAAAAGAAAGGTCCTTACATGTTCAGTGGCAACAAACAAAACCAAATTGTTATTTTTCCATTTAGATCTCTTACTGCTTTGGCTCCCTCCATTCCTATGGCACTCCAAGGGTCCACATGGACTTGATTTGTTTTAAAAAGTTTGGTCTAGAATCTCAAGTAAATCTGCTTGTAGAGGAGAAAACTTCTACACCCTACCCTCGTAATTCTGAAAAATAAAATGCTGGTACTGTATATCTCTAGGGACCCGGCNAAAACAGCTGGTACTGTATTTCTCTAGGGGCCCCTCTTTTCTTTTTTTTTTTTTTTTTTTTCAATTAGAATAAATATTGAAAGGTATATCATGCGTGATAAGACAGAGCTCATTCATACACGTCAAACTACAACATCTCTGGCTATTCAAGGCTCAAACCTTTTTCTAATGCCCATGCAAATCATTAATTCCACTGAGGTTATAGTGACATAAGTGAGACCACAATTTGACCTGCTGTGGATAGAGGTTAGGAACAGAAGGTAATTAACAACAATCTATACTGGTACATATTGTCCCACAATGTGTTTCTCATTGGCATTTTAATCAGCAGGGGGTTTATGACAGATTTCTATATGGTGTTTTTCAACAATTTAAGAGTAAACTATTGGTAATTGCCGCTGAACTATTTTTATTTACAGAAGTTGCACTTAGAGATTCAAGGGAAGAAGACTTTTGGTTTTTTAGACTTGCAGTTATTGACTGCGTTGATTAACTCCATGCTTGCTAATTTTTTTCCAAAAAAACCAGAGAAAATCTATGCTGAAACTATGATGAACTGAACTATGATGAAAATAATCTCTACATTCTTTTGCTGTTAATGATGTCCTGATATAGTGATCTAAGCTTTCAGGATATGGTTAAAAAAATAAGCGTCATACTTCAGAGTTGTCTTTCTACACCTGTATGTGGATCTTATGGTTGTCTGTTGTTTTGTAAAGACCTAATATAATTGTAATGAGTTATGGCTTGATATTATAAAATATTCTGGTTTAATTCTTGTTGAATATACTAGAAGCAGCACTACTAGAACAGTGTAAACATCACTATATTCAAAAGATATTTTAATAATGGAATGGAGATAATTAGGATTTGGACAGGCCTAATTCATTACTTAATCACTATATGCTTAATGGATTTTGAGTTTTGAGCATTTCTTCCTGCCTGTAGAATTCAGATTTTCTGAGAACATGGTGTATGCAAGTGCAACTAGGATAACTTTTGAATTACAAAAATTTTTCATTGCTCTTCCTCTCTTTATTAGTAAAAGAACTCAATGAAACACATAACTTCTGTTTCTCTGGAGTTTAAATAATCTTTCAGCAGATCCATGCTTAATATTTAAGCTGGAACTAAAATAGTGGTGAGAGTTTCATTGCCTTTGTAGAATTTTGGTTCTTTTATAAGCTTCTTCTCATGGATTGAAATACACATAAAATACTGAACTATGAAAAATTAGTACTGCATCTCAAAAGTTTTATATCAAAAATTATCTATTATTTTCAGATCTAGTTGAGCACATAAAATCAGTCATTTTACAATAATATTTCAACTGAAACTGATTATCATTTCAGAATCTGAATCAAAACATCAAGGAGTCTGGAAAAACTTGTTTGGTTTTGGTGGAGTTTTTGGGAAGGGAACATGTGGTGGGGTTTTTTTTTGGGTTTTTTTTTTTTTTTTTTGTTTGTTTGTTTGTTTGTTTTTCCCAGATTACATCACTATGATCAAGTAAGCCTCTGGCAGTTTTATCTTAATTGCTTATTTGCATCCAGGTTTTGGAATGTGTACTTCGGGCAGAGCCTATGTGTCCTTGGAAGACAGACATTCACTGATTTGGGGGCTGGTGCAATTTAAAGAGTCAAATAGTTTAACTTAAAACTTCTTGGATCCTTCTTAGCAAAGATCACTTAATTGTAGAAGGATTCCTGGTTTTTGAGTTGTATATATGTCAGATGGGATATCCTAAAATATGATAAAGCAGAGGTCTTCAGGTTTAAGAATGTGATTTCTTCTTTGAGCTGTGTAATGAAACCCTCTCAAAAACAAACAAAAAGCTAAACCCTAAGCACTTGTAAAGTCTATTTTGTAAAGAGTGTGTTTGTTTGTGTAGATTTGTGGTAATTTAAGATTTCAATTATGTGTCTGTCCCCCTGTGTATAAATTACTTGATATCTGTGCTTTTGAAAATTCTGTCTTTGACGCTTAGACCTTACTTTGATTCTCTATTGGTGATGCTTAATGAAGCACAGTGGGCCAAAAATAAATAAACAGAATTTTAGTTTATCTATTTGTCCTCATGCAGTATCTAGCAAGTTTGACTAATCATGTTTAAAGTACTGAGTAAGTAATTATGTTCCCTTGGTGTACACATTTAAAGTCCTTATGACATAGACATTCTAGCTAGATGTAGCTTGAAATGTCATTGTTTCCTGCAATACTTGCTGTGGCATATGTTAGCTATTTAGTCCAAACTACCCAAGGAAAGTGAGCTGGGAAAAGAGTGGGTGAAAAGCTCTAGTGTTTTTGTACATTACCATACAAATTGAACAACACCTGAAGTGAGCAGATGCTCCTTTGGGCAAAGATGTTCTGACCTTTCTTTACAGAGCACTTGAGTTTTGCGATGTATTGAAAACTACTGATTACCTTCAGTTTTCTTCATGGAACAAAATAGTGAAATTAAGCATAATTACAGCTAAAAAGATTATAGGATAAAGCATCCAGTGTTTTTACTGCTCTGTGAATGTTTTTATAACACTTGACCTGAGAAAACCTTGTAAACCTGTTTTACTTAAGGAGTTCACATTGTCACTGGTGCAGTAGACAAAAGAATCCTTTATATCTCACAGTAAAGGAAGTTACCTATTTCATATCATTTATAACTTCAATAAATTTTCCTGAGGAGAATGAAAATAAAGTACTGAGCACTTTTCAGTTTCAGATGAAAACTTGTTGTGAATGGGTTTTACTATCTGTGTATTGGTAACTACAAATAGAGATATCAAAGAATCTGGAAGATAGTCACACAACATGTAGTTATGCATGTGGAACTTACAAATTTCACTTTGTTACACACATTTTTTTTTCTATTTAGGATGCAGTTTTTATACCAGTTGTCTATGCCTTTATTCTAACAAATTTTCAACTAATTTTATTTCCAGAATAGGGAGAGCATACTCTCAGCACATCTGTAGATGATGACACATTCTGTGTATTATATCTAAAGAGGAAAATTTGAATATATCCAAAGGGAACGACCCCCAAAAGCTCAGAAACATCTCTGCAATAAATACTGACAACTTGAGATCATCATCCCAGCTGTCCAAATCAAACAAGGGACTTGATCTCAACAAACATGTTAGAGTTTAATATATTAAGAACAAAATAAAATATGAGTTTACATTCAGTTTGTATCATTTGTATGCAATTTATTGCTACGTGATGTTCAGACTTCAGATCAAAGTCTTCTGAAAGTAATGGAAATATTTCTTTCAGGGCATTTAGCATAGTAGGGCCACTTGGAAATATCCAAACTAGCAAATTCTGAGCAAGCTGACTCAAATACTGGAGCCAATTTAGGAATGTGTTAACATACCCCTGGAGGAGAACCGCAGCTGCATTGCTTGCACAAGATGTCTCCATGAGAGTTGGTTTGGGTGTGATTACAAAATGAGGGCTGTAGAGATATAATTTTAAGCTCTGTGAAGGAATACTGTGTCAGTACTAATTATTTAGACTAGTGGAAATCTGGTAAGTTTCAGAAAATATGTGAATGTAGTGCTAAGGCAGGAAACTGCTTCCCCCACACAGCACAATCAGAGCATATTTATTTTGTTAATGTTATGTTACCATAAAATAATAAAGGAAATTAAATCAGAATTTAATTGTTCATCATATTGCAGAACACATTGTATCTCAAGCTGTCATGGAAACTAGTTATCATTTCTTTGATCTTTAAATCATACACACAAAAATAGTTGAGGAAAGATAGAGGGATCACAATATTTGTGTGAGAAAGATTAATGAGCTGTCTAAGCTGATTGCTTTTGCAATAACACATATTTCATTATATTGTACGATGCATAAAATAATATTTTTTAAAAGTTTAAATGAAAAAAAACCTTTTCTGTGTATCAATACAGATATAATGTTATGCGTACCAAGTAATGAATTTTACTTTCTAATTATAGCAATTTTGCTAGTGGTAAAATATGCAATGTATCCTACCTGATTCAAAAGTCTATCTGTTGATGATTTTCTTCCAAACACTTTTTCCTAAACACTTGTCATATGATTGCATTTTACAGTATAATATGAATGTATTCATGGAGAATTCATTTGGTTCTATTCATAGTACACCCTAAACAACGTAAAGGATTCCACTCTCTTTCTCTCTCTCCTCAGCTACTGAGGAAAATATTTATCATGTATACAATATTTCAGTATCTCTATTCAGCATTCAGGACAATTACTGGAGATCTGTCAAAGTTCATGTAATAATGTCAATGTATTTTTTTAGCCTCACAAAATAATCTTATATATATATATACATATA
>VWYP01030571.1:23033-35804 GCA_013400435.1 Pycnonotus jocosus | reverse complement strand
TCATCATCATCCTCATCGTCATCCCCGGGATGCTCAGGGCGGGACAGTTGGGGTGTCCTGGGCAGGGGAAGGAGCTGGACTCAATCCCATGGGATCTCTTTCCACTCAGGACATCCCCAGCTGGCAGCTGAGGGAAAAACCCTCGGGAATTTGGCCTGAAGGTCCCCTTGGCGTGACCCTGGTGGCTCTGGCCACCTCTCAGCTCTGTCACCGTGTTGGTGGCAGGAAGGTGGAGCCAGAACCTCCAAGGCAGCACCCAGGATGCCCTGAAGGTTCATTCCCACCAGGCAGAGAGCTCTGCGTTATTTTTTTTTTAAAGTTATTTTTGCATTTCACGGTTAAATTTGTCTCCCCAGCCCTGCAAAACCGGGAGACGTTTGAGGAGCTGAGCTAAAACACAACTTTGTGTGAGCCCAGAGCCATCCTGCTCAGCAAACTGGTTTGGCTGATCCTTTGAGATGCAGCAGGAGCTGAGGGGGTGATCAATCCACCCAGCTCTCCCGCCGAGGTGTCTCCTCTGCGTGTCCCTGCTTGTGTCTGCCGGGCTCCCGCTGCTCCCCAGGCTTTGTTGCCACGTTAGTCACTGGATGCGGGAGGGCAGGGATGAGAAGGTGACTCACAGGGGGTTTTCAGCTCGTTCCGCTCGTTGGTTTTCATCCCCGAATTGTTCTGGCTGGCTCCAGCCCCTTCCCTCGCTGCCTGCTCCGGCCTCAGCCTCAGAGCGGGGGCAGTTCTGGGGAAGTTCTGGGAATTCCCTCGCTCTGCTCCGAGGAAAGAGGGATCTGAGCTGGAGGNCCTCAGAGCGGGGGCAGTTCTGGGGAAGTTCTGGGAATTCCCTCGCTCTGCTCCGAGGAAAGAGGGATCTGAGCTGGAGGTTTGTCCAGGGAAGAGGGATCTGAGCTCTGGGTTTATCCAGGAAAGAGGGATCTGAGCAAGGGATCTGAGCTCTGGGTTTGACCAGGAAAGGAGGATCTGAGCTCTGGGGTTTGTCCAGGGAAGAGGGATTTAAGCTGGGGGTTTGTCCAGGGAAGAGGGATCTGAGCAAGGGATTTGAGCTCTGGCTTTGTCCAGGGAAGAGGGATCAGAGCTGGAGTTTTGTCCAGGGAAGAGGGATCTGAGCAAGGGATCCTGAGCTCTGGGATTTGAAGGAATTTGAAGGAATCCCTCCAGGAAAAAGGGATTTGAGCTGGGGGTTTGTCCAGGGAAGAGGGATCTGAGCAAGGGATCTGAGCTCTGGCTTTGTCCAGAGAGGGGATCTGAGCTCTGGAATTGTCCAGGGGAGAAGGATCTGAGCAAGGGATCTGAGCTCTGGGGTTTGTCCAAGAAAGAGGGATCTGAGTTCTGGGTTTGTCCATGGAAAGGGATCTGAGCTCTGGGTTTGTCCAGGGAAGAGGGATCTGAGCTCTGGGATTGTCCAGGAAAGAGGGATCTGAGCTCTGGGGTTTGTCCAGGGAAGAGGGATCTGAGCTCTGGGGTTTGTCCAGGGAAGAGGGATCTGAGCTCTGGGATTTGTCCAGGGATGGAGGATCTTGGCTCTGGGATTGTCCAGGGAAGGAGGATCTGAGCTCTGGGATTGTCTAGGGAAGGAGGATCTGAACTCTGGGATTGTCAAGAAAAAAGGGAACTGAGCTCTGGGATTGTCCAGGGAAGGGGATCTGAGCTCTGGGATTGTCCAGGGAAGCTGTGGCTGCCCCTGGATCCCTGGCAGTGCCCCAGGCCAGGCTGGACCCTGGGGCTTGGATCTCCATGGGATGGTGGAAGGTGTCCCTGCCCATCCCAGAGCGTTGGACCTGGATGATCTCCATGCTCCACAACCCATTCCATGCCTCCATGATTTTTCAGGTTGTTGTTTTGGATTTTTGCTCACCTTCAGTGTTTAGGGCCCTTTGCAGGGCTGTTTTTGCTTTGGAAAGACAACATTTGCACTCTGCATCTTTTTTAAACTTTATGATCAGCACAGAATCCCTCAGGTTGGGAAACACCTCCAAGATCATCAACCAACCATCAACCTCCCCCATCCTCCCTGTTTTTCCTGCATCCTTTATCCCTGTGGATCCTGTCCTTGATTAACAACACTTTAATTCTTTAACCTCTTTTTCTGTGGTTGTCCTGTCCAGCCCGGTGATCCAAAACCCTTTTCCATCTCTGGATCTCTGCCCGCAGCTCCCAAAAGTGCCAAGGGAGATGCTGAATTCCAGAATTCCATGAATTTTCCCTGGCAAACCCCTCAGGAAACAGAAGTGTGCAGACACAGCTTCCAGTGTCAGCCCTAATTTCCCATTTCCCAGCAAGGAGGGCTCGGAGCTGGTTGGATCATCACCCTTAAATCCGGGATTTTGCTGTTCAGATCCTTTATCCGGGCTCTCAATTACTTCTGTGGCTCCTCTCCAAGCTCCTCACGCCGACTGCGATCTCCTGGATCGTTTATCCAGAGTTATTAATCACCTTCATTAAGGTGGTGCCCAGGGGCCATCGGAAAGTGCCCGTTCTGCTGCTTCCTGTGCGAACACGAAGTCCTGAAGGGTCTGAGGAGATAATGGAGAGCAGCAAGGGCAGGTGCCCGACTTCCAGCCCGGCTAATTACTGCTAATTAAAGGATATTTTGTTTCCTAACACCCCTGAGTGTGATGGAGGCTTCTCGAGGCATCCATGACCACATCAGCTTCTCAGAAGTTGTTATTATTATTATTATTAATAATAATAATAATATTATCACCTTCATTCTCTGTCCCACCTTTCTACTTCCAGAAATCCAAATTATCCTGGCTTTCCTGAAGCCAAAGCAAAGCTGCAGTGAATCCCTGGACCTCTCCAAGGTCATCAGCAGGGGGAAGTCAATCCTTTCCTTAACACAAGGAAACCACCTGCACGTTGGATTTCCCTTTCCAGAAATCCCTGGATTCGTGTCCTCGATCCATAGTTGGAATTAATTTACCTCTGGAAATCTGTGAAGTCACAGATTTATTGAGTTGAAGGGCTGGACAATCCTTTCCAGGAAGAAATCTTCCCTGAGACCCAACCTGATCCTCCCGTGGCACAGCTTGAGGCCGTTTCCTCTTTTCCTGTCGGTTTTCATTTGGGAGAAGGGACCGTTCCCCATTATTGTCTCCATCCGTCCCTCTCCCACCCCAGAGCTCTCCAAAAATGCTTGGGAGAGGTGAAGAAACAGAGAGAGGGTGGAGGAAAACCAAAATTCTCAACCCCAAACTCGCAGATGCTCCATGAGGGGCCTTTTTTTGTCTTTATTTCCTGCTCCCAACATCGCCTGATCCCTGTGCCTTGGCGTTCCCAGGCAGTGACATCACCACGAGGCGTTTTCCCTGGAAAACCAACTGGATCTGGGTGGAAATCCATGCCAGGGCAGCTGGGAGGCAGCTAAGAAGTAGCAAGAGATGGTTGGGGAGCTCTTTTGGGCCCTGCTGAAGTTCAGGCTGAGCTCCAGCCCACGGCTCTGCTCTTCCAGGTGTCCCACACCTCCCCTTTCCCGTGATTCCCACTGGGAATGCTGGAGACCCATCAGAGGTGATCTGTAATTCCATTTTTCCTCCCTCCAGCTCATCTCCCCACGGATCCATGTTGTGGGGTTGTGGGGCAGGCACTGCCCATGGATTTCCATGGATTGAGGGCAGCCAGCAGGGATCCCTGGGAAGGACATTCCAGAGGCTTGGCCAAACCGCTCTCTTTCCTCCTTGTCAGGCTCAGGGCACTTTCTTTTTTTTAAATTTTTTTCATCCCAGCAGTGTTGGAGAAGGGCACGCTCGGAGTGGTTTATTTGTTTTTAAATCAGTGTTAACTGCCTGGCTCGCAAAGGGAGGATCCTCCAAAGCTCGGGCTGGAAATCCAAGCCCGCCTCTCGCCGCGCTCTGCGGAAAAGGGACGGGAAGAGGGCAGGAAACACAAAAGCAGGAGCTCAGAGCAGATTGAGAGCCTTAACTCCGATTTTTCCTGCCGTGGTGGGTTTAAACTGGCCTTGGCGTCGCTTTAAACCCGGCCTCTTGCGGTTCCATCCCGTTAAAATCACACGGATCCCTGTCCCCTTCGGCTGCTCAGGCTCTGGAGCCATCACTCTCCATCCAGGAGGGGATGCAGTGGCAGGGAGAGGACTTTAAAGTGCCTGGATGCTCCCCAGAGCCTCCAAACAACAACAACAAAAAATCCCAAAAACCCCAGAGTGCAAACATGTGCTGTTAGCACTTCAGGGTTTCTGGGCGCTGGGGGTTGTGGAGCCTGTCGACACCCGGCCCTCTGGAACAATAAAAAGCAAACAAACAATCAAATCCTCGCTGGCTGGGAGCCTTCCAGGCAAAGGGAATGAGGGGAGGGGATGAGGAGCTGGAGAGAGAGGAGAGGAGTTTGGGACCTCGTTTGGATTCCTCCTGGAATTCTCTTCGTCCTCCTGGATGCCGCGCGGGCAGGGCACGGGGCGGGTGTGGGGAGCAGGGGGTGGGAAAGTGGGAGAAATTAATCCACATTAATCATGGAATCAGGGAATGGTTTGGATTGGAAGGGACCCCAGAGATCCTCTCATTACAACCCCCTGCCCTGGGCAGGGACACCTTCCACCATCCCAGGGTGCTCCAGCCCGGCCTTGGACCATTCCCACATTATTCATGGAATCAGGGAATGGTTTGGATTGGAAGGGACCCCAAAGATCCTCTCATTCCCACCCCCTGCCCTGGGCAGGGACGCCTTCCACCATCCCAGGGTGCTCCAGCCCGGCCTTGGACCATTCCCACATTATTCATGGAATCAGGGAATGGTTTGGATTGGAAGGGACCCCAAAGATCCTCTCATTCCAACCCCCTGCCCTGGGCAAGGACACCTTCCACCATCCCAGGGTGATCCAGCCTGGCCTTGGACCATTCCCACATTAATCATGGAATCAGGGAATGGTTTGGATTGGAAGGGACCCCAAAGATCCTCTCATTCCAACCCCCTGCCCTGGGCAGGGACACCTTCCACCATCCCAAGGTGATCCAGCCCGGCCTTGGACCATTCCCACATTAATCATGGAATCAGGGAATGGTTTGGATTGGAAGGGACCCCAAAGATCCTCTCATTCCAACCCCCTGCCCTGGGCAGGGATGCCTTCCACCATCCCAGGGTGCTCCAGCCCGGCTTGGACACTTCCAGGGATGGGGAGTGACTCCAGCCTGGTCTGGCAAAACAAGGAGCCCCTCCTGGAGACTCCATGGAGAACCTCATCCCAAGGGACCTTGCACTGGGCCAGGAGCGTGTTTTCCATTGGGTTTCATTCCTCCAAGGCTCATCTGGAGCCTCTGGCTTCCCCCTGCTCCATCCTCCCCGGAGCGGGGCCGTGCCCTGGGAGCCGGGATCTCCTTCCCGACATTCCTTCCCTGTAACTCCAGGAAAACAGACACCTCTGGGGTTTTCAGTGCCCACATTCCCTTTTATCCAGCAGATTGGGCTGGGACTGATGGGAACAGAGAGGCCCAGAGGTGGGTGCCTTTCACCTCCTCACCCCATCCGGGAAACCCAACCCGCCGCGGCGATCTGGGGGATGAGGAGGAGCTGTCCATAAAGGAGCTTTCATGGAGCTGCCTTTCATCCCTCCAACCTTCACCTGGTGCCCCCGTGAGCTTCCACCCCGCCGGGAGCTCCCGTTGCTGCCGGGTTTTCCTGGAATGGGATCCCCCTTGGGAGCGCCGTGGGTGGCCAGGGAAGCTGTGCCGAGCTCTGGTGCCTTTGAAGCCATCGGGGAAACTTTATCCCGGGGCATCCCTGCCATTCTTCTCCCGGTGACCTCCCGAGGGCAGCTGGATCCTTTCAGAGCAGGGGAAATTTAGCTCCTGGAAAAGCTGAGGAGTCAATTTTCTGGGATAACGCCGTGGGATGAGGGACAGGAGCGCTGGGTGACTGGTGGGGAGGCCTTGGGCCCCCAGGAATGAGGGAATGAGGGATTAATTCCATCCCAGACACTCAATATCTTCTCAGAGTTTTCCATTGATTTTTTTTTCCCCGTGTTGGATTTAAGGAGAGCAAATATCGAGCAGCGTTTACGGACACACGGATTAGGAGGGAAAATCGATGGGATAAGGTCGGGAAGGATGGGCAGGGACGAGGGATGAGGCAGAGGAGAGGGAACTCAACCTCTTCATGCCTCAAGGAGGGAAGAAAAACTCTGGGAATGACGATGTGGAGCTGTGGGGGAATCCATCAGAGAGCAGATCGCTCGGAATCGGTTAAAAATGGGGATAAAGATGATTTTAGTGCCACGTTCCAGCTTGGAATTCCCGGGTCACTCGAGGTGAAGGTGCTGCACATCCCACCCAGCAGCACTGGGCCTTCCCAGATGTCGCTTCACTGATGGGATGACAGCAAGGTGGCACTGTATAGCCAGGAACATCACGCTGGGATGGATTCCAACCTTTCCCTTGGATTCTCGGGATCACAGGATGGTTTTTCAATTAATTAGCTCCCCGCCATCCCGGGATAAAAATGGTCATTTCCATTCCTGGAGCTTCTGCCGCTTCCAGGCTGCGTGGGCTTGGTCCAGGCGCTGTTAAATGTACAAATGGGTTATTTTTAGGCTGGGTCTGCTGGGAGAGTCCCGAGGTTGATCTGGTGGAAGCGGGAAGCTCCGTGCTCTAAATCCATGTCGGTGTTTAAGCACAGATTTCCTGCAGAATTCCTACAGGAGAAAGGGCCCTCAAGCATCCAAACAAAACTTCCAAGGGTGGTGGTGGAGTCCCCATCCCTGGAGGGATTTCAGAGCCTTTGGGGACACGGTCAGGAGTGGCCTTGGCAGTGCTGGGGACGAGCTGGACCCGATCTTGGAGGGCTTTTCCAGCCCAGATGACGCCGTGATTGCCCAGGTGTGTCAGAGACGCCCGGAGGTGTCCCAGCTGTCCACCAGGGATGAGTAGATGGCACAGGGGTTTCCAGGGGATTTGTGTCCCTCTGGAGCAGCAGCTGGCGGGGTTTTTTTGGGGTTTGAAGCAATGGCAGCCCCCGGGCTGGAGTGACAGGTGGGTAATCGGATGCGTGTCCGCGCCTGCGGGGCCACGGCGCTGCCGCTCCCGGGGGAGCGACGGGAGCTGAGCTGAGCTGAGCTGAGCTGAGCTGGGTTTGTTCCAGCCCAGCTGTGCTGAACCTGCTTCACCTCCCCGCTGCTGATGTGCTGCTGCCATGGCAGGGAGTTGGGGTTGGGGTCTCCAAAAGGGCCGTGCTGTGGGGTGGAGGGGAATGTCCCGTTCAGGTTGGGTATTTTGGGAGAATTTCGTAACGGAAAGGGTTTTCCAGCCCTGGCACAGGGGGGAGTCCTCAACCCTGGAGGGATTTCAGAGCTGTGTGGATGTGGCACTTGGGGACACGGGGCAGTGCTGAGTGATCTCAGAGGGCTTTTCCATCCTCAGTAATTCCATGAGTCTGTGGTTCTTCCAACCAGGAATATCCTGGACTGAGCTTCTGTCCCTCAGATGGATTCTGTATCCTGCCCTTTGATAAACCCAACACTTCATCCTGGAAATGGAACAAATTCTCCAAAGCGTCACAGATTTAACAAGATTAGAAATCCTGAGCGCAGTTTGGATTAAATATTGGCACAATTACCCTCATTATTCCCTGTTTTTCTACGTATCCACAGTGGGATCAGCCTTATGCCAAGAGGGCTCCTTGTGCTGGGTGCACAGGGAGGAAGAGAGCCAATTAGCCTAATGGGCTTTAATTGCAGGATCGTGGAATCATTTAGGTCGCAAAAGACCTCTGGGATGGTCGGGCCCAGCCTTTAATTGATGAAGATGGAGGTGGTGTGACCACCGGAGCAGGGAGGGGACCGTGGCTGCTGTGGGGCTGGGATGAAGGTCAGGGCAGGTGTGACCAGAGGGAGGAACACGTTCCTCAGGACCAGGAGGAGTTCCTGGACTCCAGGACTGTCCAGGCAGTGCAGAGGGAGAGGATCAGGAAGGGGCTGGAGCCTCAGGAGTGGCTGAGAGATGGATGGGATTTGGGGAAGGAATTCCTGGCTGGGCTGGAATTCCCAGATTTGCTGGGACATTGGGGTTTGGATCCACCCGGGATGGTGGGAGCTGTCCCTGCCCATGGATGGGGTGGGAATGAGGTGATTTTAAGGTCTCTCCCACCCGAACCATTCCATGATTCCATAATTCAACAATTCCCTCGTTAATCCCATCCCAGAGAGAAGGAACTCCCAGCTTTTCCCTTCTCCAGAGCAGTTTTGAGTCCGACTCTTTGCAGAGCACTGGGATGAACTTTCCACTGCTTCGAAAATTTTCTTGCCGTGAAGCCAAACAAGTCCCAAAAATGCTGCAGTTTGGAATCCCTGGGAAAAGCATGGATTTGGTGCAGGAATGCCAGGGAAATCCCGAAGTTTATTCCCTGATTCCCATCCATGGGATGTCAGAGAGAGGAAAGTTTTGAGCAGACATTGGAGTTGTTTTGAAGTTTGAAAATGCTGCTGCGAGCATTCGACCCCAACGCCGAGAGCTGCGCACCAGCTCCGACTTATGAAAAAAACAAATAAATACCAGAATAGCTGGCATGAACTGGCCCATAAAAATATAAATAAATACTGGAATAGTTGGTGTTAAATAGCCCAACTTCCTTGACCCAGCTCGTGTTTTCTGGTTGGGTCCTGTGAGTCACCCCGAGCCTTCCTCTTGCTTGAGCAAACCCTGAGTCCCCTAAATGGGATAATTCAGCTCCCTGGCTCCGTTCGTGTCTTTTCTGATTAATTGGTCAAAATTTGGGCTTGGTTTGGCCAGACAGAGCTTTTGTTTGTGGTGCCTCATCGGGAGGTTTGTGTGTTTTGGGGTGAGAGCTCTTGAGAGCGGCGCTTTAATTCCCGTGATTTTCGGTTGGGGGGTTTTTATTTGGGATCTTCCCACGGATCCAGGATGAGCTTGGAGCATCCAAAACCATCCCTGCCCGTGGTCTTTCCCATCTCAAACCCTTCTGTGATCCCATAAAGCGCTGGGTGCTTTTTGGTTGGGGGTTTTTATTTGGGATCTTCCCACGGATCCAGGATGAGCTTGGGGCATCCAAAAGGGTCCCTGCCTGTGGTCTTTTCCTCCTCAAATCCTTCTGCGATCCCATAAAGCGCTGGGTGCTTTTTGGTTGGGGGTTTTTATCTTCCCACGGATCCAGGATGAGCTTGGGGCATCTAAAAGGATCCCTGCCCGTGGTCTTTTCCTCCTCAAACCCTTCTGCGATCCCATAAAGCGCTGGGTGCCGGGCTGGGGTGGGGCTGGGAGAGATCCCGGCGTTGGAAATTCCGGTTGCCGCAGATCCGCGGATTTCGTTTGAAGCCCCGCGTTGCATTTTCAGCCGCGATGAGCTGAGCGCCGTGAAACAAAGTCTGCCTTTTGTCTCTGCGGTGGTGTCAGACAGACAGACAGACAGGGCAGGAGCTGTAGGTGTGACCCAGGCTGCTGGCATCTCCCCATCCTGCTGTTCGCGGCGGAGGAGCGAACACTCCCCCGATCTAATCTCGTTAAATGTTCCAGGCTGTAATCCCTTAATTTGGCTGCTGACATGAGGGCTGCCGGTGGGGAAACGAGGCGGGGACGGGCACTGACAGCCACGGGAGATTGGGATCTTTTGTTGAGCACATCAAGGAGAACCTGAGAGCTGCCAGCCCTGCCGGCCTGTGCCCGTGACCAGAAATAGTCCCTGCGGATGAGTCACGGCTCCAAAACCACGCGGGGAACCCAAATCTGGCTGCAAATGCCTGGGTTTGTTCCCATCCTGAGCTGTCACCGGCCTCTGGGGGATCCAAGGGCTCAGGAATCCACGGCTGGAATGGATTTTGGCTTGTCTAAATTGGGGTGTCCAGGCTGGAGGGGGGAAAGGTTCCAGGGAGAGCTCCCTCAGCCTTGCAGTGCCCAAAGAGGATGAAAGGAAAACAGGGAGAGAGGCTTTGCAGACGGGACAGGACACGAGGGAAAGGTTTGCAGGAAAAGAGGAGAGGTTTAGGTGGGATCTTAGGAAGGAATTCCTGGCTGGGAGGGTGGAGAGGGGCTGGAATTCCCAGATTTGCTGGGGCTGCCCCTGCATCCCTGGGAATGCCCAAGGCCAGCTTGGATCCACCTGGGACGGTGGTAGATGTCCCTCCCCACGGCAGAAGGTGGCACTGGATCATCTTTAAAGTCCCTTCCAACCCAAACCATTCCATGTTCTCGAATATCTTTTCCAACCTAAACCATTCCGTGATCCTCCGTGCTGTAAAGAAACCAAAAAAATGTCTTTCCCCCCTTTAATTTGTGGCGACTTGGAAGCCAAGTGGCCAAAGTCTGCTCTTGCTCCGCTCCTCTCTTAATGCTAAAAACCTGGATGGGGGGAGGGAATCCTGCCTGGAATGCAGCCCCAGCGCGGGATTGCTTTTCCAAAGTGTTTGAAAACAATCACTTCTGCAGGAGCCGGGGCTCGTTTGAACAGCCAGTTCTGTCCTGGAGACGAACATTCCGGGATGCCAGAGGAAAATAGCGGGGCTGGAATTCGCCTCCTCGTGTTTGAGGTTAAAGCTCCGGAGGAGCTTCCAGCCCGGGGTGGTGGTTTTTATGGAGCGGCTCTCGGTGGAAACAGCTCGTCTGTCGTATTTTTAGGCTCAGGGGTTTCTCGGAGGTCACCCCGAGTTCGCGCTCCTTTCGGGGCTGGAGGTGGGAATCCGTGTTTGGAGGGAGCAGGGTCCAAATCTGCTCTCAGACCTGTGGCAGCAGGACCGTGGGCTGAGAGAATCCTTCCCCAGTTTGGGGGAAATTCTCCTTTCTGTTCGGTCCCTGTGGAGCTCAGAATCCCAAATGGGTTTGGGATGGAAAGGACCTTGAATCCCACCCCACCCCATCCATGGGCAGGATCCCATCCTGCTGTCCCAAACCCCAATGTCCAGCCTGGCCTGGGACACTTCCAGGGGTGAGGAGTTCACAACCTCTCTGCCAGGACCTCAACACCCTCACGGGGAGGAATTCCTCCCCAAAATCCCATCTAAACCCTGCCCTCTGTCTGCTCAAAGCCGTAATTTAGGCCGTTTAATTATCCCCCTGCCTTTCAGCCGCTCAAAACTCCTTCCAAAGAGCCCTTAATAGAAAGCAGAGAAGCCTCCAGCACAAATTTCTCTCCGGTAGCACATTTTTCCTATAGATTATCCTTTAATTTTCGTGGACGGGGAATGTTCTGCTGCTGCTGCAGGGAGGGAGCGGAGCCCTGCATGCACGAAAACGTATGGAGTTACCGACTTTTCCAAGAGGAAAAGGTGATGTCATGGGCTGTGGAAAGAATCGTTTTTTTATATTCCTGCTCCCATCTGATCACGCTTTAGGATATAAATAGTGGGGAGAGGCAGGAGGCAGTGAAATGAAACCCGGCCTGGGGAGCTCCGCGCCGGGGTCGGGCAGGGCTGGATCCATCCAGGGGTGTTTTCCAGCACATTAACGGCAGCGTGTGGAGCCATCTGTCACGGCTTTGGAGGTGGCCAAGGCAGTCAGCAGCTCGTTAGGCAGGGCCAGGAGTAGGAAAATAGCCCAGAAAATCAGGATATAATGGGAGAAGGGGAGACTGGAGGGGGAGCGGAGCCCGTGCTGTGATTTACTCCTGCCTCGTTTGCTGCTGCTGCTCCCCGTCAGCAGCTCGGTCCCCACTTCCCACTGGGAATGTTCCCCTGGAGAAGGGGAAAATCCAGGGAAAACTCAGAGTCCCTGCAGGGGCTCCAGGAGAGCTGGAGAGGGACTGGGGCCAAGAGCTGCAGGGACAGGAGCCAGGGAATGGCTTCCACTGGGAAAGGGGAGATTGGGCTGGGATCTTGGGATTCAGGAATTCCTGGCTGGGCTGGAATTCCCAGAGCAGCTGGGGCTGCCCCTGGATCCCTGGCAGTGCCCAAGGCTAGGTTGGATGGATTTGGATCCACCTGGGATGGTGGGAGCTGTCTCTGCTTGTGGGATCAGGATGATCTTGAAGGTCCCTCCATCCCAATCCATTCCATGATTCCATGATTCGTGGATTTTTTCTGGTTCGCTCAAGCACCAGCTCCGTATTTTCCAAGACTGAATCCCTCCCTTGCCTGGAGAAGTGAAATGGGGAAGAAAGGAGAGGTGAAAACGTGAACTGGGAATGGTTTGGTTGAACTCGAAATTCCAAATTTGGTTGAATTTGGTTGAATTTGGTTGAATTTGGCAGAATTTGGGATTTGCTGCATTCCAGCCCCCGGAGCTTTGCTCCAAGGGAATCCTCACGTTCTGACTCCGGTCATTGACTGACACGAGTTGGATTTGCTTCATTTTCTTCTGGACATCCCAGATCCCAATCCAAGCTGGGGTTTTGGGAACAGGGACAGTTCACTCAGGGAATCCTTCCGTGAATTTTGAGGCTGTGGAGCCAATCCAGCCATTGCAGGATTTTTGGGAATTATGTCAATTATTGCCGGCTGTGAAGGTGCAGATCCCATCCCCAGGTGAGACATGGACAAGAAAGAGAAGGAAAATCCAGCTGGGATTTTGTTGCTTGATAAGTGAAGAGCAGAGGGATTTCTCCTGGGATTTCTCTCCTGGGATTTCTCTCCTGGAATTTCTCTCCTGGGATTTCTCTCCTGGGATTTTTCCTAGGATTTCTCTCCTGGCATTTCTCTCCTGGCATTTCTCTCCTAGGATTTCTCTCCTGGGATTTCTCCCCTGGGATTTCTCCCCTGGGATTTTTCCTGGGATTTCTCCCCTGGAATTTCTCTCCTGGGTTTTTTCCTGGGATTTCTCTCCTGGGATTTCTCTCCTGGGATTTCTCTTGGTCTTTCTCTCTTGTCATTTC
>VWYP01030570.1:192141-231099 GCA_013400435.1 Pycnonotus jocosus | reverse complement strand
GCTGCCGGGGCTGGATCGGCCGCCCGGGCCGGCTGCTGGCAGGGAACATCCCGCAGGAGCTGCGGGGTCGCGGGACGGGCCGCCCGCCCCGCAAACCGGAGCGCTCCCGGCGCCGCAGAGAGCCCAGGTAGCGTGAGTGTCGCTCTCGGCGCCGGGCACACCATCGAAGGGAATGGGGAGAAGTTTGGAGCGGAGGGCGGGCGGCCCGGCAGCTCCGGGTGAGGCTGCTGGGGAAGGTAGTCCCGTCCCGTGCCCGACCATCGTGTCCCAGGCATTCTTCGGGACAGGTCACGGGTGATCTGGCTGTGCCTCCTTGCCCTCGGTGCTTCCGGACTAACCAGGTTTAATGTTTCTTAGCGCCAGATATTATTAACCTTTAGGGGAAGCCGCTAATCGGTGTCATACATAGGCTGTCTCCCATCGGCAAGGAAACTGAAATGACTTTTTCTCCGGCGGAAAAGCAATTAGAAGTGCACCAGGTGCGATATTTAAGCGCGTCTCCTTCCTTAAATTATGTTTATATGGTCAAATTAATCAGTAGTGACAACACGAAGGCTAGAGAGTAATTTACTCCTTAAGTATATTACAACACATATTTGAAACATAACCATTTTACATGAAATCCATAATCTAAGTTGCACAGACAAGATAATGAACAACTAACATGCAGTTTGTGAATGCAAAATATATGCCTAGAAAACCAGTTAAAATACATCACTGACTTTCAGCTGTGTTTGCAAGGAATGTCCTTGTACTTAGATCACAATTGAGGCAGGATTTTTTTTTGTTTTCTGATTGCCACAGAACGCTGTCAGTAAGAGAATTGTTTCTTAATCCAGTTATAAATGATGCTTCTCTGCATTTGTTGAAGTTATCTGTGGACTCTGCAGAGCAGACAAGTATTTTTAGCAAACAAAGAAGTAAAAGATTAAAAATTCCTGAAGCAATAGATAAAATTACTGTCTACCTTTGTGGCCATTGTGGTTAGGATTGGTTATTGTAGAAATATTTAGGGCATATTGACTTACACAGTATAACTTCATCATCTTCTGTATTAAGGAAAAAAACCCATTTCTTGATGAAAAATTTGATCAAAACAGAGACCTTAAAAGCAGCTGAAGGAAAGACAATGACACTATCTTTTCTGACTGAAGAAGTCATGGGGATGAGAATTGTCTGAGTTATTGAGATTTTTTGTTTCAACTTATAATATTCTCTTTGAAATTTTGAACTTGAATGTTCATACCATGATGGTTTAGAAATATTACATTGTGGTTGATAGCAAATACAAATATAAGTAGGATAATTTGAAACTTAACTATGAATACCCTCATAACTTCTAAAAACACACAGTTTAGTGTACTGTTAGAGTGAAGGTTTAGTTCTGTACCTCGGTTTTGTAATACACCCTGTTGGAACAGAGACAAATGTCTTTTTTTTTTTCTTTTTTTTTTTTTTTTTTTTTTTTTATTGGGGCTAGAAAAAATTTTTTTTTTTTTTTTTTTTTTTTTTTTTTTTTTTTTTTTTAATTAGATGGGTCATGACAATTACAAATTAAGGCAAAACAGCATAATACCTGAGTATGCTATAAAAATATACGTGAGCTTCAAAATCATGAGAAATTTTAAAAAACATTGATGCATATCATGACATGCTTTTCAGGTCATGTTGTTAATCTGTATGAAAGTGCAAAACTGTTCCCTTGTGTCCATTCACTGACTATCCTGTTAACAAATAATATTTTCTTTTAGAATACTGATGAGAGTTTTAATGACCCTTTCAGAATGTAAATGCTTTCTTCAATTTCAAAAACCTGGGATGGAAAATCTGTGACGAATCATTTGTATAGTTATCTCCACCAGCTCAAGATCATATGTCCCCTAAACTCCTGCTGGCCTTTTTGCTGTACTTTGTTGATTTCTCCTACTGGTGAAGATGCTTCAGGACCACACTTGGTTTCTCTGGGCCTGGCTTCCTCTTGCCTGGCTTTGGGGGAAAATAAAGGAAATTAGTGTGTTCTCTCTACTTCTTGATGTCCAAAGAGCCTTTGTGCACTGCAGCGTCTCCCTAGGGCTCACCTCGTTCTCTCAAATAGTTTTGTGAGCAGTGGAACAGTTCAGGATTTTGGATTGATTTTTTGCACTCTGTGGCATCCAGACTGGCTGCCCTGGCCCATGGGATCACCCCCATCACTGAAAGGGGAGAATTACAAAAGTAAATCCAAGTGATCTTGTCTAGTAGAAGTATTTAGACAGTCAAACATCTGTGTTAGAATGGATTACGATTCTGGCGTTTGCGTTTTTACAAGGGGATCATCCAGATTTTCATTGCAGCCTAAGAGTATGGCTTAGCAGAAATCCTAGAAAGTCAGAAATAGTGATCTGTTTGTGAAAAGCTCCCAAATCTGGCTTTCCTCACGTGAAATAATATCTTCTGTACTTGACTTAAAAATTCTGGTTTAAGACATTTTTCCCATTTTTGACTTATATTTGTTATTTCTTCCCTTTTGCCCTGACTATATTAATTTCAGCCTGGTTTCCTGAGGAGATGAAGCTGAAACAATAATAATGCTGTCTGACTGATAGCTCCCTTCATTGCCTTGGTGTAATTTTTTTGCCCTTGGGGATTAATTTTTGCCAATATAAACAGAAGAGCGGACATTTCAAAGTGGTGAAAGCTTATAAACCTCAAGACTTCTGGTGACCAGGGAGACGAGAGAAATGCAGTTGATGCCCCCACTGAAGGAAGGGCTGTAGCAAGCATTCAACTTAATAGACATCAGAAAATTTGTATGGGTGCTCCATAGGATGCTGAGCTTTATAACATCTGCTGCTCAAAGTTTGGTGATTATGTTTTTCAATTTCTTTGTTCTGTGGGAGTGCACAATTGTGGAAGTTTTGATTGTGCCTTTTCTTCTCTGCAGTCCTCTCAAAATAAGCTCAGTAGGTCTGAGGTGTTTCTGATAATGAGTTATGGATACAAACACTGTCATTCCTCCAGTTCCTAAGTTGATGTGTTTCTTTCCTTGTCCATAATTTGAATACTTCTTGATACAGTGTTGATAGCCAGTGGTGCAGTAACTTTGTTTGTTATCTTGACTCAGTGCCAACACTCGATTACTGTGGTCACTGTAAAATCTAGCTTCTTCCACTATCGGTTACAAGTTGCTTACAAGTTTTTGATTAGACTTTAATTTGCTCCCTACTGCCACTGCTGTTTCTTCTGGCTAAGGCCACATCCGGGCATCCTCTTCTGCTTTCTCTGCACAGCAGGAGGCTGTAACACTCTCCCCATGTCACGAGAAGGATAATGGAGGAGAAATATGAAAAAGTGTTATGAGTTTATCTAGCAAGACCTTTATGAATACGTGTGCTTTTATTGATTTTTAAGTGGTGGGTTTTGTTCTGATTATTTGTTCTGTTACACAGCTGAGGAGCTGTGTTTATGGGTAATTGCCCATTTTCTGCTTCCCTGTCTTGCCAGCATCACAATACTTGTCTGTCTTTTCTCTTTCATTATCTCCCTATAAAATTACTCTGGGTAGGTTTTTTTTTTTTTGAGGTGGTTTGTTTGGTTGATTTCTTAATTTTTTTTTTCTTTAGAAATATTTAATAGTGTATTAAGTTGATTTGCTAGCTTTTTTCCTGTTGTAGAAATTGTATCAACTGGCCTTGCTCTCTGCACATGAATGTACATATATAAATGAATTTACTTTAGTAAAGTGCTCCCTGGATAATGTTGATTTCTTTGAAAATATTTTTCTGCATTTACGTTGTACAAAGCTCTCCTCTACATCTTTTACAATGACTTATATACATTAAAGCCTTCATTTCCCACTAAAGACAGAGCACCACCATGCTTGTATAGCAGTTACATTTGACTTTATTCCCTTGTTTGATATTAGCAAGAGGAAGGATGAGATGCACAGTGATGTCTTTTTTTCTGGGAACAAGCACGAGCACTTATGTGGTGTCTTGCCCTGCTTCATCCTCTTGCACTTGGATGGAGCCAAACATCCTTCCCTGCTGCACGGATCTGGCTTCCTGGCAGCCCCACACAGCTCTCCCTGTGCTCCAGGTAGCTGCCACCCCACACTCTGGGCTGGGTGGCTCCCAGAGACAACTCCCACAGCAGTTTCTCACCAGTGGTTGCACTGCTCCCAGAAATGTGGGATGTAGCACTGTACGTAGGTGCTACCCAGTCTGATTCAGTTCAAATGCATCCAAGAGATGGATCTTAAACCCCTGCCAGTGGAAGATTTTAACTTTTTCTGTGGTGAAAGGTTGAGTAGGACATGCAAACTTGTGCCTTTGCCTTGGCAGAGCAGAGAAGGGCAGTGACATCCTGCAGAGAGGGAGCGTGGCCCCTGCCCAGAGACCAGAGGCTGCGCTGGGGTGGGCTGGGAGCAGGAGTCCTTCACATTCTTGAGCTGTGGCTGAGGCAGCTCATCTGACTCCAGCCAAAAGAAACCACTGTCAGCAAAAGGAGGTGATGATTTTGCCAGGGTCATTTGCACTGTGCATAGGGAGACAGACCTTGAGCAGCCTTTGGGTGTGGAGCTCTGGCCAGGTGCACCCAGGGTGAAGGACTTTGACAGGAGGATTTCAGCTGGCTTCCCAGAGCACAAAAAGCACTGAATATATGCAGCAGAAGTTTTCTGCATGTCTTTGCTTTGGTATGTGGCTTTATCCGTGCTTTATCCAGAGGCAGGGGCAGTTTCTGTGCTGGGTTGTGCTGTAACAATGCAGCTCTGAATTAAAAATATTCCATTTTCTGTGTCCCTAGGAAGATCCCAGAAAAACAATTGCAGATTAAGGAGCACTTGCTTTTTCCATTTTGCTGTTCTTCTTTTAATCTACAGATTAAGCAATATTTACTACATACATAATAATAGCAAAGCTGTTGTCTTTCCCCATCCTGCCCACATGTTCCATCCAACAGGAGAAGTTGAACTGGGTTTACAGTACACAGAGATGTTTATGCCTGCAGTTCAGAAGACCTGCTAAGGCATAACAGAGGGAATAATTTATACTGCTTTCCAGCCCCCATGGACAAATGGGTAGCCTTTTATTTTAGCCTTTTTCAATTACCCTTGCAACCAAGTTCACAACATTCTGTTGGAAATCCAGAAGTTTGTCCATAAGCTCCTGAGCAATCTGGAACTGTGAGTTGTTGAAATGCCCTTGGAAGATGTGCAGCATTCAACACCACACAGTTTGGTGTTCTGTCAGTGTAAGGTACTGCCCTTTGCTCAGGCTCAACTTCTCTTTTGTTTTGCCTACTTGGGATTCTGGTGTCATTTGTATCCTTTAGCTGAGCACCTCACCCATCGATATTTTATGTCTTCTTCATTATAAGGTACCTTGGTCTTGCTCAGACAGATGCAGAAGCATTGGCAGCTCTTGAATATTTCATACTAACTGATGAAAGTGCTCTCTGGTATTTCACTGAGTAATGAGAAAGATTGTCATTGAGAGGATTCTGTACCCTTCCTCTGCCTCATCAAAAATAGCTTTAGTTCCTGTTTAATACACGGTGTGCTTTGTTATTGTTTGCTTATAGTCCTTAATTAAGGGAGTTTCCATTAAATAGTGCTGATAAGATTTGTCCTGGAAGTATACATGTGGAGACCTTGGTATGTCTCTTCCATCTATTGTGGATGAGGTTTGGTTGGGTAAGAGGATGAAAGGAAGCAGAAGATGGGAAGATGATGTCTAGAAATTTTGTCTCTGAGTGGACAAGCAGTTATGAAAATAGTGTTTGAACTAGAATTTCTCCCATAGTACCAAGTAGAAGGATATGGTTTGCCTGAAGTATACATATTTCTCAGGGCTTAGCCAGTTGTGAATATCTTTGTTTGCTTTGGCTGATGGCACAAGAAGGTATTAAGCACTCATATGGCACTTCATCCTGATTAAAGTCCACAATACAGTGACAGTGCTGAAGTTTTTCTGCTGTCCGTATGAATAGAAATTTTGAAGATTGGATTTTCTGAAAAAAGAAGGGAAAGCCACTCTGGAACTGAGGAGCAGGGCAGAGGTCTGCAATTCTGTTGCCACTTCTTCCAGAGGATGGATGGGATGCTCTTACAGAAACAATTTGTAATGGGAAGACACTGATTTAACTGTAACCATGCATGCAGCAGAGCCAGGCTTGGACACAGGATTGTGGTTCCCTGGACACAGGCAGTCAGATGATGCTCTGGAGAGTGTCAGTGTAGTTCACCTTTCCTGTTTCCTTGCAAAACAGGATGCACTCTCCTCCAGGGAAGGAGCCATTTTCTAGAGTGTGAAAAGCACGGTGGTCATGGCTGGAGCAGTTGCTCCATGAGGAAAGGCTGAGGGATGGGCTGGCTCACTCTGGAAGAAGATGGCTCTGGAGGTGCTGACAGCAGCCCCTGGTACCGTGAGGAGGGAGGTGGTCAAAAAGAGACAGCCAAAGACACGGGGCATCAGCTGGACCAAGTCAGAGAGGTTCAGATGGTGCACAAGGAAAAGCGTCCAAGGAGGCAGAGATGTGGACTGCCTACAGTGGCTGTGCCAGCTCTGCTCTGGGGAGTTCCAGCCCCAGGGGAGCACAGCCATGATCAGCCTCATCTGACCTCGGTGCTGGGCTGCTCCAGGGAATCCTGAGCCCTGTCCAGACCGAGTTGTTCCGTGACCGTGTCATTCCAAGCTCAAAACTGAGCCTCTGAAAAGTTGCTGTGAAGCCTTTGTTAACCATCTATGCATGAAAAACATAACAGGGAAGAGGAACCTTATTTAACAGACTGAAAGAAGGGCAGTTGACAGTACCTTTAATAAGAAATAACAAATAGATGCTAACAACAGCATAGTGGTTTTCCATCCCTGCCTTAAAATATCTTGCTGATATTGACTGCCTTAGATATGGTTAAATTCAGGGTTGTAAAACAATTTCTAAGTGATCTGTGATAAGTGATATGTGATCTGTTTCAGGCTTCAAGTCTAACTCAGTCTGTTACACCTTTTGTTCACTTAAGAAAAGCTTTCTCCAAGGCACAATACAGTATAATAAAAATGCAGGGACTTCTGTAAACATGTTTTGCTAAAGTTTTAATGCGATAGTTGTGTTCTGTGTTCAAAAATGAAACACCGAGCCTTCTGCTTTCTTGGAAGTAGGCATCATGTGCAATGGTGTGACTTGGATGTTTAAAAGAAAGATCCCTAAGTGGGAATGGGGTTCTTCTAATGTGTCTCACTTGTATTAGAAATTCTGTTGCTACCACCCTTCTGATATTTTCTCCATTTTTTTTCTCAGAAGAGCTGGATTGCAGTGAAACCTCTTGGTAAGAAAGCCTCCAGAGAAGACAGCCACTGACAAGCCTGTTATTAAGGCTGTGAGTTGCTTCTGTTTAACAAGAAAATACTAAAGAACCATGCCAAAAAGTAAACTATAAACAATTGCTTCTACAATAGATAGAGTTTCATTTAAGCAAATATCAAGCAAAAAGCTCCTCTCCATGTTGTCAAAGCTGTTTCATAAGCAGTGATTGAACATGTGTTCCCTGAGTAACATAAAAGAGTTGGCATTAAGAAGCCAGTGGTGCTTTCAACCACTTCCCCTCTCTTCCCCATCATTACTCAGAAACTGTCACTAAAAGAGCTTGTTGTTTACCTCAGAGAGCTTAAAAAACCTTAAAAAGATGAGTCTGTGAGGGTTGGAGGAATATTTGTTTTCTTTCCCTTGAACTTACACTTGATTGCTGTGAAAGCTAGAATTGTGGAAGGAATTAAATTGACTAAAAATAATTCTCAGCCAATTTCTAATGGAAACAACCTATTATCGATGTGATTGGAAGGTCTCCACTTGAACATAGAAGGTGTTTATCATAAGGCATGATGCTTTTAGGAATAAGCATCACTGAAAAGGCAATGTTGACTTTTTCTGTTCTGAATTGGTAGTTTTATTATTTACAGTTTGAAGAGAGAGTACATGCTGTCCATGCAGTTCCTTTTATTAATGAGTAACTCACTTTTATGTTCCTTCTCTCCTTCTGGATTCTCATTAGTTACAGGTAGCTGGAAGTAACACTCCAAAGTAAAACAGAATAAATTGGATGGTGTGTTTCTCAAACAGATTTCCCAAGAGACTCAGTGTGTTCTGTTCTAGCAAGTTTTGAAGCTAAAAAATTAAATAAATATTAATATTATTATGATACTAGTATTATGATACTAACTCATTTAGCTTTACTATTAAAATAATACCAAATGGAAACCTACTTGCTCTAATCCCATTTAAGGAGAGACAATTTCTTGGTTTGAGTCAACTACAATAATTCACACATTTTAGCATGGAAATTGAATATTGTTACAGAAACTTAGTTATCTTGAAGGGATGTAATGAGGCATTCAGCTGTATATTCACTGTGTTAATTAAGTGACTAGTTAACGATCCAGCCTATGTAGAGAGTTAAATTTTGTCATCAAAAGGGAGAACAAAGTAAGCTGGAGGCCTCTTTGGTAGCAGTTGGTGATCTGAAGAACATAGAAGAAAGCTGAACAAATTTATCCAGCTGATCAATTTTGCACATCCACATGGAGTGATATCTACCTCATGATTCTGACAACTAAAAAAGTCAGTTAAATTATAGATTTTAATGATTGATTTGATTGATTAAATGATTGAAATTAATGATTTTAACAGTTGCTCGTTCTTTAGATTTTTGTAAAACCTAGAATCTGAAGTTCTATTGCCTAAAATTAAATACTCTGGAAGGATGGAAAAATGAGATTTAGAGATGCACCTTTTTTTTTTTTTTAATGAAGCTTTTTATGGCTTAATGACTTGATTAGTCCTGACTATAAATATTTCAACCATGCAATTTTTTCTAGGCATACATTTTGAGAGGGATTTTTTTTTAATCTTGGCCTCATATCTGTACCTTTTCAGAATTTAGGAAATAGTAAGATTGGAGGTGAATCAAAGCAAATTTTAAAAAGATCAATTTTAATTTGAATGGCTCATTACCTCTCTACTCTCATCTCTCCTCCCAGTGCTGTTCCATTGATTAAAGCCACCAAAAAGCCGGGATTTCCAGCCCAGGCCTTTCTGTATGGCTGCCTTTCAGTGTAGGATTGTCACTTGCGCACTTGTCACTGCTCTATTCCTGGTTGAGAGCTGGAGAGCAGAGATAACAGCCGGCAGCGCCGTCTCTGGGGCAAAGGATGTCTCCCATAATCCCAGTTCCCTTGTTAAGACTTTCCAGAGTCAGTTTTTCATGGAGGAAGAGATGTGGGGCTGGCAGCCTAAGCTGCCATCTGACAGGAGTCACATTTGATGGAGGGATGGCAGCAGATCCCGTGGTTGTGGCTGTGACAGGGGAGGCGGCCTCGCCTTCAGGCTCAGAAAAGCAGGAGCCCCTCAGAGGTGAGACGTGATTACCATTTGAAGCTAAGCTGTTCCCAAAATGGGGATATTTGTTCAGATGTCTTCTTACCAGGAGCTGGCAGGGGGATCTGGCTCCGCTCCTCCTATGCCAGCCTGAAGTGCCCTGGCAAGACAGCAGGCCCAGTCTATTTATACAACTGAACAAAAGTGGTGCAGGATAAGACCTCGTTCTGATTTTGGGGCCAAGACCTTGACAGCAGAACACACAGAGTCATGCTCTTTCATTGGAGCATGTCTTTTTAAGGCTCCATCTCCTAAGAGAGAGTGTAGCATTCAAAAGCATGAGGATGGATGGCTCATCACTAAATGGGATGTGATGAGGGGGAAGATGCTCAGCCTCAGGCAGCATGGGAGCTAAAAACAGCTCCGCGGTGTTGCGGGCTGTGTTTGCACAGTGCCAGCACAGCCAGTGCTGAACTCGGGAGAGGCTGGAGATGTTCTGGAAATGTTCAGAGGAGCAATATCCTCAGGGGGAAAAGCCCTGAAACGGAGGAAGGAATGTTATGGCATGTTCATGTCTGGTTGAACATGGGGGTATCAGAAATTGTTGAGAAAATAAGCACATGAACTGTACAAAAGGCACATAAGCTTGTTTTGGGCGAGGAATATACATGACACCTTTTCTCCTTTTTACATCTCTTTAGAAAGTATCTTTGCATGTTTTCTGTAGATTTGTGTCTCTGAATTTAGAGGGGGAGGATGAGGAGGAAGGGAAGCTGAGGTGAGGAGGAAGGGAAGCTGAGAAGAGAGTGCTGCTGGGATATGACAGAGTTTAGCACCAGTTTGTTTTGCAAGTGGAAGATGCAGAGGAGCTGCAGTGATGTGTTATATTTTAATTATGTTTCACTGTAGCTCTGGAGTTGTAGATCCTAGGAGAAATGACACTCTGAACAAATATGACATTCAGAATTTGTTGGTGAACTGTAACATCTGAAACGATACTTCTCTAGATAAAAATAATGCTTAACTGTGCTAAACATTCAACAAACACTTATTACAACTCCAATTTGAATGTTTAAGCTGTGAACAAAATACTAGGAAACACTAATAATTCTGTGGCATCTGTTTTCTGGAGGAAATTGTGGCATCTTTTTCTAAATTAGGGGAACAAAAATAACAGGGTTTTTTTGTTTTGGTTTGGTTTTGGGTTTTTTTCCCCTCAGGTCATGCTGCACTTGGTAACGAATCACTGGTAAATAGCTCGTGAACTGTCTGTGTTTCTCATCTTGGGTGTTGAGTTTACAGGATGTTTAGTTGGAAGCCTTGGAAAGGCAGCCACCAGTGGGAGTGGGGCAGAGCCCAGGGAACAAGGTCTGTGGCACGTGCAAAGGGCTTGAGGACTCCTGTCGGTGCACTTTGACAATGGGCATCAATGTTACTGGGCAGAGCAGTGAGATAAAAGGCCAGGATGGTTTTGCTTTGTAATCAAAATGGGCAGGATGTCTGTTGAGGAGAATGGTGGCTGACTGAATGAATGTACTTTGGCAACACCAGTTGCACCCAGGGGTCATCTCATCTTTTGGGGGCTGTGGCACGGTATTCTAACACAGGTTACTTTTCTTCTTCAAGGTAGAGGACACTTTGAATACCATCTTGGGTAGCTCCATTCTCCATTTAAAAAATGAATGGATGTTATAAAAATACCAAAGCTAGAATATTTCCTTTGGTAAATAAATTTCCTATAGGAAAACTGCTCCATATTCAACAATTTAATGCTGGGGTTGGTACTGATACTTGGGTTTAATAGGACTTATGAAAGTATCTTCATTATTCAGAAGAATTAAATTGCTCCAGTGATTTTGCACGATTTGGCACTGCATAAGCAGCACTGTTATGATGTGGTAAAGACTGTCTACTTTTGTCTCCACAGTTCAGGAAGAGCTGGGATGTTACAGTGTACTGGTGGAACTGTATAACCAGAAAAGATACTGGTAATCAAACAGGAGTATCTGTAGGAAAGATCATCCTAGTTATGCCCTTTTCCCATCCACCAGCTTGCTGTTTTAATGGCTCTGGGGTGACACAGATTTGTGACTAATCCTTGCTTTGAATCAGCAGTGCCTACTGAGATAATGCAGGAATTGTTCAGAGCTTTAGAGGGATGGTTGGCTCAAAATTAAAAAAAGAAAAAAAAAAATACAAACAAACCAAGAAACAAAAAAGCCAAACAGATCAAAAGAGCTTTTCTATTACACCAGCAAACTGATTACTTTTAATTCAGAAATTCATTTAGGTCATTCTTATTTTTCATAACTTGATTTTGAAGAAGCATTTTTACCAGGTAACCCTGATTATTTTCTGTATTGTTTTTTTTTCTCCCTGGGACCAAGTAGTGAGGGCAGCTATCCAGTTAATCCAGAATGAGCTTCAGCAAAGCCTAGATGTGTGGGCTCACAGTACCTCCAGACAGCATAGCAAGTGCCACCTTATCCAAGGATATAAACACCACTGGCTTTGGCCTCACACCTCCAACTTGGCTTGGCGGATTTGTGGCCATTTGTGTTAACAATTTCTACTCATCTTCAGCCTTTACTTCAGCCTGATGATGAGCCACATCTTGCTGTCAGAGTTGTTTTACACCACAGTCCAGGCTGTGGCACCTGAAAGATCCCCTCCACCATGTGGTTTGGTGACATGGGTGGTTGTGGGGCATCTTGCATTGGAAGTGTTCTTCTGTGGTTGGAGGCCATCCTTCCTTTGGGGATCTTTGAGGTAGGAGTGGGTTTTCTCATGAATCTCCAGCTTGCCCCTGCCAAAATGGGAAAACATTACCTTCTGGGTTGTGAGATGAAGCCTTCAAAGCACAGAATAGAGAGCTGTGTCACCAGGGAGGTTTCTTGAAAGACTGAGCAGCTTGTGTCCTCTAGTGAGGCAAATGACTGATGTGCCCTGGATTTCACTGCGCCTACCATGTGATAACAGAAATTCATTGTGAGATGTTTATGATCCCAGAAACATGTACTGACATACTGCACAAAGCCAGGGTTCTGCCACTGCACAGACTGGGCAATGATTTTTGGCTCAGTTTGTTTTTCCCTACAGCCCCTGACTCCAGGTCCATTCAACTCTTTCAGGTCACTTTGTAAGCAATCTGAAACCTCACTCTACTAAATACAGCTTTCCTGGATATGTAGGTTCAGCACAATCTCTTGTTGCATGAAATCTCACAAAGGCTATTAGTAAATCCTGACTTTGATTTTTCTTTTTATAGTCGTTTACAATTTCAGATAAAATTGCCACTTGCACTAGTAAAGGACTTAGTGTGAACTTACAGCTCTTTTAACTAGGTTGTTTTATCTATGTCAATTGTGATATCTGATACCTGTTTTTCAGCCTCCAGTTCTGTAGCTGCAAGATCAGAATTTCAAGAGAATAGTTTATTTGTAGAAGTTGCTTTCTTTTTCTTCATGTAGATACAATTTTCATGTAAATATTGAGTGTTTTAACAATCAGCTCCCAGATGTGCTCAAAGCACACATCTGTAAAGAGTCAAGCATTAGCTGATGAAATTCAGTGACCATGAAAACTGAGGATGGTGTAGGACTGGTTAACTGATAAGAGCATGTGGTAGGAAGAGGGTTAGGCACAAATCCCTGACTGATGGTATTTGGAGCAGAGTAGCTTTTGTGCTATTAACAGACATGATAATTCTGCTAAATACCTGGTGTTTCCTCTCCTTCACGCTGCCCTGAGGATTCTTTGGAGAAGCAAAATATTACTATGGACAAATAGAGAAAGCTCAGAGCATTGTATGATAATTTGACTGTAGAGCCTGGACATCCTTCAGTGGACATGCTTGAATTGCTATGCATGAGTATTTTTATGATATTGAATAAAACTCTGCAAAGAACTTGGCTGAATACAGGGAATCTTGAGGTCCTATGCCATGTGTCTCTTCCTTTCTGTCAGATATATCCTGCCCTATTTCTGTTTCAAGGAGGGTTTTGCATTTGTTTGGAAGCAGTGTGTCCTTAGAAGAACTGTTTAACAGCTCTTGAAAGACCAGTTTCCTGCTTCACAGGAAATTTTTAGCCAGCTTAGACCCACAGTGCATCAAGACCTGAGGAATGGACCACCCGGGACTTGAAGGATAGAGTTTTGTGTTGGTACCTCTCTGCCTTGGGGAAGTTGAAGGTAAATTAGGGTGAATTTGGCTTCTGATATATATCAGAACATCTGCTACAAATCATGCCCAGCTACAGTAGCCTCTCAGATGGATCTCTGCAGCACAGTGGTACACCAGCCCTGCTTTTTTTTTTGAGATGTCCTCCGTACCAAGGGCAAATTAAAAATCTATAGATCTGCCTGCTTGTCACTGCAAAGCTGCATGGTTAATTGATGTGTGGCCTGACCATATCCTTATGTAGAGCAATGACATGTGAACTGTGTTCAGAATAAGCATCCTTTTCCTCAGTGTAAGTGAAGGGAAGAATTCACTCCTGCAATGAACAGAGGGAATGTTGTTGCTGTGCACACCTGACAGAGAGATGGACTAGGAAAAATACCTGGTGAATTAGTATGAGAATTATATTCACTCCCAGGCCACTAAAAGCTGCACAGGTGATCTCTCATCATTTCAGTGGTGTCTATACACAGCAGAAAGAGCAAGAACACCACCACATTGCCTGAGGCTTGGTGTCAGAGTACACTGGGTCTGGAGGTGACCTTCAGTTCTCATCCAGGTGATACCCAGTGTGCCAAGGCTTCCTTCCCTTGTTTTATGTCAGGCTTGATCTCTGTGACACCAGGCTTGGAATATCACGTGGTCAGTCACAGCCTGTTGGGTCCAAGGAAGCATTAGCAATTGCACTTACACAACCTGTCTGCTGAATACCCTTGTGCTGGCAGACAAGGGTGTTCTGGTGCAGGACACTGCATGGGGGCAAGGCAGGAGAAGGGGCAGTGACAATGTGACAATGTGACATTAGAGAGGAGAGCAGTGTTTGAAGACACTTTTCTTGAGGCTTCTCATCCAAGCTTCAGGCTTATTGCTCTGCCATTGCTATCAGTTATGCATCTTCCTGTTGTTATTTGCTACCTGCAGGTATAAATACCATGTTTTCATGACACGTAAAATTGCATTCCCCTATTGATAGCAGCAAGGAATCTTGCAGGGAGGATTGCAAAGCACTTGTAAAAATCCTCTTTATTGAATGAAGCCATAATGAGATATGCAGAGGTTAGGGCTGGGGTTTAATGATTCCTACTTTTCTTCTCCTGCTCTTTTCAGAGATGCTGCTGTTCCAGGGAATGCTAGGGAACCCCTTGGCTGCACCTGTGTCTGGCCTGCCCAACTCAAAACAAAGACTGAAGAAACCCCTTTTCCACTTCTGCTGTCCCTCTGCATCTCTTTAGGGATCAGATATGATTCACTGTCTTCCCTGGGACCACCTTCCCCTCACCTCCAAATGCCATTCAGCCCTCAGAGAACCCTGGCGTGAGAGCAGATTGCTTTAGTCAAACATTGGCAAGTGACCACATCCTGCAGCTGGGGTCTGTCTGGGCTTCTGACACCTTTTCCTTCTTGTCATAATTTTTAAAGAGGGATTTTGTTTTGGAACTGCTGACTTCAGCTCTCACATCTATGCTGATGGCTTCATTGGAGACATCATATAAATTGTCATCTCCTGCTCTTGACTGCCCAATGTCAGACATGTCTCTGGAGATGTCTCTGTAGACAGGAAAGCAGATGTTGATTCTTTGGAGCATTTGGCTTTTAAATTTCCTCATTATCACCCTGCTTTTAAGGGCACTGTTACAGGGGTTGGTGACTTGTGTTGGTGCCCTTTCAGAAGGGCACCCTGCAGCACTGTAGGGCTGCCTCTGCAGCCACCAGCCCAGAGCTGCTGGGCTTATGAGGTGATCAGTATAGAAAAAACTGTGTGTTCATCTCTTTGAGCACCATGAAAATTTCCATTTTGCAATGCGTGCAGAGTTTAGCCCAAGTGGAAGGGTAACACAATTTCAATAGGAAGATAAAATCTAAAATCTTAGATTCTTCTCTGATTGAGCTCTTTCAGTCATTAGAGTGCTTTTTCATTGTCTAATGCTTCTTTGAAATAAAAAAAAAGCTAAACTGAATGAACAGTTAATAGGATCCTTTCCCATTTTCATCAGAAAGCTGATGTCTTATTAGCACAAAATACCCTTGTAATTTTCCACTTTCAGATTCTGCTTTCTACCTATCCAAAATCAGCAGACACAGTAGACTTCTTGTCATAGGAGGGAACAGTCCTTTCCCCTCTGCAGGAAATTGTTATGGGGGTAGTTGGAGGTTATCTCACACACCAGCTTCTGGAAGTTGATGCCAAAACTGAAAATATTTTTTGTAGTCTTCTCTTTGTTGGAAACTTCTGGAATGTTCTGCCTTGTCACAGAATGGAATGGGTTTTCTTAAATCAGAGTTAACTAAATGACTTAAACTTCTTTTTGGTATGGAAAGGAAGTTTTTCTTTTGCTTAGAACTGGCATAATGAGGATTTCTCTTGGAGAGTTGACTTTTCTTTCTATCCCTTTGTCCAGAGCAATTGGGAACAGTTGAGCTGGTTCTTATCAAATGAACGTCTAGTGTGTAGTGTCTTGTTGCTGAGAGAGGTCAAAAACAAGGGAAAACACTGTGAACACATGAAGGTGCTTATCACTGTATAGTCTCAGTGTGTCCTGTTCTCGGCAACTCCTGGGTTACTTGAGTGAGACACAGTATTTTTGTGTTTAATAGATTCGATAGATTTTGCTTCCTTCAGGTTTTTTATGACATCCTCAACATTACTGATTACCTCCTGAACCTCTCACTCAGCTCTTTATATTGAACACAGTTTTCAAATCCAGGGAAGATTTGCCACAGACATCCAGAAATTGCTCCCTGAAGCCACCTTCATGACAGTAAACAGGTTCTGTTTTGGAAACAATTGATATTTGTTGCCTCTTAATTCTGTAAATATTTGAAATACTAAGGTTATGTGTAATGGAAAGCAAACCCTAAATCTGTGGAGGTGTGTGAATTTGCAGAGTGTTGGTTTCTGACAGAGATCCTGGCCAAGTGACAGGACATCTGGAATGACAGCACAATCTTCCCAAAGCCAAGCCTAATTGCTGCCATATTTCACCTCTTGTTTGTATGTTACTGTTGTCTCATCACCACCCTCTGCAAGCTGGTGGGATTCTCTCCTTGTCCCTATCACAGCTGCAGAAATTGCTTTCTTGTCCACTTCAGATATGTAAAGATGTTGCCAGTGCATTGCAGGCTGAGCTGTTTTGAAGGCAAAGGATTGTTCTTGATTGCTCTCAGCACACACAGAAATAGCATGAGGTGAGAAGTGGTGCATGTGCAGTGAACATCCCTCAGATGATCTATCTATTGATTATACCAATGGTTTATGTTGAGATGTCCCAGAAGAAAAGAATGAAACAGGAACTACTTACAACTCTGGAAGAAACAAGAACTCTACTGTGCTGAGGAGAGCAGCACAGTATTGTATTCCAAGATTGAAGAAAGTGTATGTTAACAAAACATCTGAACTTGTGTAATTAATACTTAAAGCCTAATTACAGCAGATTATTTTTACACTCTGTCATTTAACTTAAATTCTTAGGGATTCCACATGAGAACTGCAGATATTCAACAGTTCTGCAAATGAGTAAGTAAATCAGTATGTACTTACAGCCAGGACTGTTAAGGAAAAGTTGCTTAATACAGACAGATTTGTTTTTAAAAAAACTTTTTCTGCTGCTCAAAACAATCTTCATTTATTGCTCATTCCTGAATGTTTAGAACAGATTTAGAGTGAGAACAGATTTCAATGCTTATCAATAAATATTGATAACACTCTGTATGGAAAGTTTTGATTTTTTTTCCCTGCATCTGTGAAATTTCTTTTGAAATTATTAGGATGTCCTTATGCAAGTTGCTGGTAGAGGAAAGAACAGCAGCCATAAGCAGATTTGGCTTAAGCATGAGATAACCTACCAAGTAGCTACAGACTTTTTTTAACCTTGATAAAAGAACTCATGAAATGTCTTTTTTTTTTTTTTTTTACATATTTCACTGCAGATGACGTGGGATGAGTTATTTAGCTTAATAGTTGCAACAGTGTGTTTGGATATTAAATTGACCTCCAGTATCTGTCCAGATGTAGAGCCCACCTCTCTCTGTGTATGGGAATGGTAAAAATGTGCAAACTGATGAGCTCCATCCATTTTTGAAAGATAAACTCCTCAAATATGGGTTTACAATGTGGAAACCATGCCTGCCAATATCCTTCATCTTCAGCAGAGGCTGTGTGAGGAGGATTAAGTCGTCGTGCATCCTCTCAGGTTTCAAAGATGCTTCACAGAAGGAGGAATTACTTGCTGCTAGCCCAAACCTGTACAAAATCCCCCTCTTTGACCCCTGTCCTGCATTTGAGATCCTAGAAATGTTCCCACTAACATAAGCACGAATTCAATAAACCATTCAAACCACCTTAACATCACATCTTTATTTCTTCAACACAGACACCTTTTTTTACTTCAAAACCTCCAGAGACTGGGCACCGCACTGAAGTGGGGAAACCGTGCTCCAGATCAATACAATTACACTCTGCACAATCTAAACTGGTGCCATATTTGTGTATTTCAGAAGAGAGAGCAAGTTTGCCTCTTACAGCCTATAAGATGCTGTAATTGCAGTAATGGAGACAGGAAGCATAAAGGAAAAGGGGTTGTGTGTAGGATGAATTTGGTCCCTCCCCTGCAGTGGAGCTGAGTTCAGCCACCAATCTTGTGCCTCTCAACAGCTGGCATAAAATGCCTCTTAGCAGAAGTCAGCACTTAGGAGGCTTCTCCTAACACAGACGGAAACTCAACTGAAGGCAGAAGGAGGCAAGAGTTACCATGAATTCTCTCTTAGGAGACTGTCACAGATGAGTGGTTTAGGCCACTTAAAGAATCACTGCCAAAGGTAATAGCAGCAGCAGGTTTAATCTGAATTTGAGAAGGTGCATCTTGACAAAATTCAGTGGCAAGGTTCATTCTGTGACTGACTACACAGACAAAGCATACAGAGCAAACTTGGATTAGAACCAAATTTTAAATTATTTACATGGAGAGCAAGGATGGAAAAGGATAAAGGTCTAAAAGGTAAGGGAGATTATCCCAATGAGTCACGGGCTTCTGAGAGGACCCCCTTGCTTTCTAAATTCCTCTTGGAGTGTTGGTGCAGCTGAGTCCAATCTTAGTCCCTGGCTTGGTCAGTGGTTTATGTCTAAAGGATTTCATGGGGAAATACAAGAAGCGGGGCAGACCATCCATCTCCAAATGTTTTTGAGCCTTTTAAAGCAATTTCAGGCCATGCTGCCAGCAGCAATGAGGTGAATTTGTGCTTTTTTCCCCTTGCTGCTTGAGAAGGATGTTGGGTTTTGATATTTTCAAGTGAAAATTCAGTAAAGCACATTAACCTCATTAATTACAGTGTGAAGAAAAACCCTGTCAGAGAATCCAGGCTTTATCTCTGCCTTTTGCTTTTTGAGACACTGAAAGGAAGAGAAAAAAAAGACATCAGATGTGTCTGAGTGATAGTACTGAGACTCAGAAATTGTAACTGGACTAGGGAAAAAAAAATCTTTACCATAGATGCCAGGAATGGAAGCCTGAATCTGAAAGGGGAACTTAAAAGGCAGACTGCCTGACTTGTTTTTCTGGAAAGATCTGCTGTTTTGATCCTGTTTTCTCTCTGTGGACCAAATTTTATCAAGTTGTTTTTATTTCTATCTTACACAAGTGCAAAAGGAAAATATGTTATTAAATCTAGTGGGTTTGTGTTTGTACTTACATAAGTAACTCTTTAGCAAGCTATTTATTTGTTATTACTACTGTACAGCATCAAGGGATAAAAAAGACTCCCAGTGTAGATGTGCCCTACACAAAGATTGTATTTGTAAGGGAGCACTACAAATGAACACCAGCCTAAAAGGCACATGCCATGTTCACTATCTGGAATTTGGTATTTGAAGTTCATACACAAAAGGATAGCAGCAGACTTATCAGAAA
This sequence comes from Pycnonotus jocosus, assembly GCA_013400435.1. Lineage (NCBI taxonomy): Eukaryota > Metazoa > Chordata > Aves > Passeriformes > Pycnonotidae > Pycnonotus > Pycnonotus jocosus. Next base: position 211,665 of record VWYP01030570.1, on the reverse strand, counting down.
TCATCAGTTTAGCATATATTTCAAAACTTGCAGTACTGACAGCTCCTACAGCACTGATGAGTCAGCTGCATAGAGGTGAACATTTTCTGATTTTCCTGTCAGCAAATGCGTGTGTAGACCTGATAGAGAAGGTAATGAAAATATTCATGGCAGTTTTGACCCTCACTGCTATTTTTTTGTGCTGACCCTGTCTTTATAAATGGATATGGGAAACAAATGAATCATCATTTTGTGGTGGCAAGTATAAGGTTCAGCTTCCAGGCTGAAGTGTGTAGTTAATTACCTATTTACAACAATGCTCTTCCAGAGTGAGGGTAGACTGCCTTTGTGTGTTTCACTGCATGGATTATGTTGTCTTTAAACAAAGAATTTGGGAAGGGCAGGTTTTGAGTACTGTTTTACAGGCTGATAAAGCACAGGAAGCCACAAGAGCTTTCTCAAATCCTGCAACAACTCTCTTGCAGTTGCCTGATATTCCCTTGCCACTTACCTTTGCAAAAGATATTGGACATAGTTGAAGTATGGTTTCTGATCCCAGCCAAAATCAATGGAATCGATGGATCTCCTATGTTGTTGATTATGTGCAGATTGAAAACCATAACTGGGCCCTGCCATGGATTAAAACCCAATACACTTATGGATGTCTTCATTTTGATTTTGGAGCTTTATATTTCTGTTGTTGGAGTCTGTCGCCCTGTTGAGCAATAACATTACACGTCATAACCACAGCTGAATAAATGCAATTTCCACACTATGAGAGCAGATTTAAAGCCGGACTTCCTCATATATACCAAGACTGCATGACAGCTAGTGCTGACTTGTAGAGCATCACAGACAGTATAAATACCTGGTACAGCTGCTGGGAGTTATTTGCATAACATATTGAGGGCAGAGAACAACTGCCACAAATTTTACATATCATCAGTTCCCTTTATTTTTCTATCTTCAAAGCAACATGCCTTGCTTTTCTCCTGAAACACACCTGTGGGTAGAAGCCAATATTATACTAAAATGGGAGACAACTGGATTTTTTTACCTACCCAAGCTAAACAAGTACAATTTGACATTTCAGTTGGATACATGCAAAGTGACATATATATATATATATATATAATAACCACCCAGTTATTGCACTTTCTTTCTCAGAAAAAATCCTGATAGCACACTTCTTGAATAACAATAGTCACATCTTTTTTCTGATGAGTTAAGCAGTTAGAACCAGAACCCTGGAAATAAGTTTTGGAAGCATTTTCCTTATCAGTTTTTGTGTACTGTGTAAACACAAGCTCAAACAACCTGTGGCAGCAGTTCCTGTGCACATAACCTGTTGTGGCTGCTCAGCAGTGAGGAGGGCATGGCACAGGGGGCCTGTTCTAGTGACTTCAGTGAGCTTGTGAAAGGATGTCTCCTAACCTCCTTGGACTCATGCACTGTCTGCTGCTGCTGGTTTTCCACACAGTTGCAGGATGCTGGAAGAATTTCTGTGCAGATTTGTCACCAATGTTATGGCAGTTGGATATCTAACTTTTGTCAGTCAGTGGTATTTGCAGATTCAGCGGCTCTCCTGTTCTGAAATCGTATTCAGTAAAGGAATTTCTGCTTAGTGTGAGTTTATTGTTTTACCACGTGTGTTGTTTTGCTTTTATGCAAAACACTATCAGAACAGATGATTATAGCTCTGAATTACTTGGAAAAGTGAATGTAGAGGAAATGGAAGATGTCAAAGGTGGATGCCATCTGAAAAGAAAGTTTTTTCCAAAGGAAAATTAAGACACAGACTTTCAGATAATGAAAGTAGCAATAAGTTGATATATAATTAAATAGGAAATAGCAAGACTATTTTGGAAATACTGCTGAGGCTGTTGAACTTTGTACATGAGGTATTTTCTAGGGTTATTTGTTGTTACTGGGATAAGAGGAGGAGGCAGACCATTAAAGAGGCAGAGGAGCAGTCACAGCCCAGAGAACCCAAAGGCTGTTGGGGTGGAACAGAGATGAAAAAAAAGCAACCTGCCAAAACCCACGGAGACTTTAGCAACTACATCTCCTCCTTGGCTGCTGAATGTGTCTGTAGGGCTGGTGGCAGAATGCACTTCAGAAACCCACAGTGCCAAGCTGAGTGCACACATCACTTCCTTAAACGTATTTTTTCTTATACCTCCATGAGGGAACATCACTGTAATCAATGAGATTGAATTACATATTTGGAAAGCAAAAAGGGAAAAATAAGCTGACGACATTTTTGGGAGTTTTTTTAACATTTGAGGCAAATCTGTTGTCCTGAGAAGGTGGGGGCACATTTCTATTTTGTTTTAGCAACCAGAGCATGGCCATATTCTCAGAAGCCACAGCTAATGCTTTGGGAGAAAAATGCAAGATTATCATTTACATGACAACTGTAGTACTATGCTTGCCACTCTTCTCAACCCAGCACCATTGCCTTTTTTATTTTCTATCACTTTTATAAACTTGTACAGAATAGGATTGTATGGAGGGAGAGTCAGATGAATAGATGGTAAGTTAAAACTTTCATTTTTGTTATAAGAGAGCATTTTCTCAGTTTCAGAAAGAAATTTCCATCTGCAGTTTTCCAGGAGGCTGTTTCTTTAAAAAGATGTTTTCAAGATTGATTGGTATCAGGTGTTCATTGCCATGTGATGCAGGTGTTACCATGGTGACCACTCCACTCCTTTAGGTAGGATGTCAGAGGCTATAATTGTGCTTTAAAAATCCTGTGCACAGTATGATAACCTGCACAGAAATAAGCTGTAGCCTTGCTCAGACACAGGTCTGTCTCTGAACTTGCTGATTTGTGACTGCAAGCTACAGAAAATTGCATACTGATGTTTGGGGGATATTTCTTTCCTCTCTCCTTTTCCATATGACAAACAAGCACAATGGATTCTACAATATAATGGGAAAGATTAAATTCTTTTAGCCAACCTCCTCCCCAGCCCCATTTGAGTCTGTGGTTCTTTCTGGTCTCAGGCCAGGAGATAAAGCTGTTTGGAACTCTGCTGTGTCTATGTGTCTCTGCTTCTGTCTGCCTTCTGCCAGGGCACATGAAAAAAAGGTGTTTTACCGACACACTGGCGTCTGTGTGCCTGTACTCCAGACAATGGCAAGCCTGGAGTGCCTTCTCTGCCTTTGGCAAATCCCTGACCAGGGAATAAAATTGCATTACCCTTCCAAATGCTGCTTGCTGACCTTTGTATTTCACGTTGCAACCACTCATTTGCTTTTTTGCAGTGCAGCTGGCAGCAATGCTGCACTTGTTCCGTATCTTCTGCAGGATTAGGGGCACAGGTGCCCCTCTTTCCATACACTGCTTATGTCTGTGCAAAGGTAGTTTGCCATTTTGGCTGCCACAGTATAGATGCCTGCATTTCTGCTTCAAGCCAAGTAGGTTGCAGTTGACCCAAAAAAGTAGTAAGATTGCAATGCTTATTTATTACTTTGAATTCTGCATCAGTGAGATGAAAGGTATAGAGAAAAGTTGGTAAACAGTGAGGAAACTATTATAATGGGTTGAAGGTCAAGAGGCAAAGGCTGAAAGAACAGTAGAGATAGAGGCTATTGTGCATCCTGCCCCAATTCTTCTATATTCCAGCTACTGCTTCTGAGCAGCAGCCAAAAGCTCTGGGCTCAGCTTCCTACAGATGCCCTTAGGCAGGATGGTATCCTGGGAACCCTGTTTTTATAACTGGCTATATCTTTGCTCTGTTGGTCTCCTCAAAGGGCCTGGGTTCAAGACCGCAGCAGCAAAATAGCCCTACAAGAATAACCCAGTCTGTTGCAGGAGATTGGACAGCAGGGAAAAGTCTTAATGTTAGAAAATTTCCACAATTAAATATACCTTTCTGATTAAGCCTTTCACATTCCTTTAATTTTAATAGTACTCGATCTTTTAAGCTGCTAAGTAGATTTACCTCTCCCCAGTAGAGGTAGAGAATTGTAGACATCAGCAGTGCTCAGTACTCTGCAGAGTTAGCAATAGAAAGTTGACCATTTGGACCTTCTGTGTCCTGGTAGTCTCTCTTAAGCCTCCAACTGCTGTTTTGAAAGACAAAATTAGAAAATAAGGTGAAATGAGTATTTATGGCCCCAGTTGTACAGAATGCTTAAAAGTTTGTTTTTAAGGACGCAGCTATGAAAACTGGACATACAATTGAGTGCTTGTGTGTACTGGAGCTGCGCAGTACAATGGTGTGTAGTGCTACAACTTGGATTTCAAATGACATTTGATTGTACAGTGTGCTTCAGTTTATTGATTTGACATTATCCTCTATTATATTTGAGCTGTCTTTTGCTGAGTATTACGTGGGCTCTAATACCACAAATAAATGGAACACCTACACACAGTTGAAGGTGAGTGTAGTTAGCAGTCCTTTAGGTCAGCTTTGTCATGTGCCAGCTGTATTAAGTATGTGCTCTGCTGATGTGCTGGGCATCTTTTAGAAGCCACAGCTACTCCACAGTTCAAATTCTTAAACTGAAATTTCCCACCGGCTTTTAATTAGACTAATAAATGAATGTGCAATCAGTTAGCTGTAAGGAAAATTTCTGAATATGGAAACAACTAAACCAGACCCTAATGCAGTCATCAAGCAGCTTGAATAATTAAATATCAAAAGCAGATAAAGAACAAAAGAAGTCAGACTTTGTATAGTGTAGAGTATGATATGAAGACTGACTGAAATCTGAGGGGATGGTAAACAAGAGCATCTGTCCTTTCAAACACCACATTTATTAATAAATAACAAGCATTTTAATGGGTTGCTTTGGATCTGACTGTATAAATAAGACTGGAAAATGCCAGCCAAAGCTACTACAGACAGCAGAATCAAACGCTGAATTGTTTGGCATAAAAGTGGGAGCTTCCACGAGAAGGTGAGAGGTTCCTTACTGGAGAAAAGTGACACGGAAAGTGATGTAACTTACTAATTATTGACTCATTCTTCATGCTTGTACTTCTGTTTTCCTGATTCCTTCCTTCTTTGTGGAGAAGGGTTTCCCCTTCTGCTTTTGCTGTGTTCCTCTAAGCAACAGAAATATGCAACAGAAAACCATCTGGAAACCGGACTCGGTGCCAGTCCTATTGAGAATAAAGAAGCTGATTTTTGATGCCTGATTTGGAATACCACATGCTCTGTTCTATATGTCTCACAGCCGAACTGGAAATCTGTCACCATGCCCAGTTTCCAAAACATGGAGACTCTTAGAATATAGATTCCTGCTGTATCAGTGGATAGCTCTCCACCTTTTTCACACCTGTTGAGGTGAGCAGCTCAACCCGAAAACTCCTGGTAACTCTAACCATCTTACTCTGCTCTGTGCATTGCCCACAGCAAATTAAACTTTACTCATCAAGGGAGGCATGACAACATCCTGGGCAGCACTCATTAGACCATGAATGGAAGATTGTCCAGTTTTGCTTCTGCCTTAACCAAAAGGATGTTGATAAACTGGAGCAGGAGTTGGTCAGGAAGGAACACTTGAGGAGATGATGAGGGACTGGAGCTTGTTTACCTTGGAGAACATTTGTGGGGACCTATGACAAGCCTTCCCTTATGTTGCTGAGAAGATGGAGCCAGGCTCTTTAGAAAGTTGCACAGCAAGAGAGCAAGAGACTATGGTTATGAGAGACTATGGTTATGAACTGGAAGAAGACAGAGTCAGACCTGAGGTAAGGAAGAGAATTTTCTTCATGATGACAGTGAAACCCTGGCACAGAGGGGGTTTTTTATCCTTGAAAATATTCAGTAGCTGAAAGGACAAATCCTTGAGAAGTGTGATCTGTATTAGTTATTGACTCTGCTTTGAGTAGGAGGTTGGAGTAGATGACCTCCTGAGGTAATTTCCAACCTGAATTATTCTATGATTTTATAACACCGAGTTTTCAGCCTTGATTTGTCCTCTACTTCTGGCTCTGATCCAGTCACCTCCTCCTGTCCTGCTCTCAGAGACCTACAAACAGTGGAGCGTTGCACTGGTGTTCTCCACCGAGTGAACCTTGGTGACACGATGAAAAGTGTTCTGGTTTTGAGATGTGGACAAACTCCCATTTTGACAAAATCCTACCTTGTCTTCATAAGAGGGTTGCTTAGCCAGGACTTTTAGGCAGCTGTCCCAGCAAGAAAACATTTGGTTTCCTTTCATGCTGGCATATATTTTATTTAGAATGATTCTTTGTTTCTTTTACATTGCTGCTCATCTGGAAGCTGGTATCTGACTTTTCAAGATGGTGGCTGGCAAGAAGGCACAGCAGTAACTAGCAGGAAGGCAGAACAGAGTTCCAACAAACACTTAACTGAGGTATTTTAGTATCTCAAAAATGAAGGTTTTTTTCTGCTTCAGCAAATGAAGAAATAATACTGTCTAGTGTTTCAGCCTCAAGCAAGTTCAAAGAACTTGTATTCAAGGTCCAAAATAAAGTGGAGCAATTTCTGGGAGCAGGAGCAGGAAATGAACCAAAGACAGTGGATATATGTTCATTTAGGCAAAAAAAAAAAAAAAACAGATGGAAAAATTTTTAAACCATATACAGCAAAACCAGGTGTCATTGGCAAGAGACTGAGTGACTTCTTACAGTGTAAAACCTGCTTCACACCCAGTCAACACCTTGACTGATTGTGTACCAGAGTTCAAACTTATGCCAGCCTGTCCCTGTGGCCTTGTAAATCTGCTTGGGGAAGAAGATGGTTATGACCAATGCTGAAGTTTAAGTTAGTGATTTCTACCTGACTGCCTCATTCATTTACTCCCATCTGAACAGAAGAACCTTGTTTTGTTGACTTGTTTTCACCATGAAAGAGTTGATTTTTTTTTCCCCCAGGATATAGACATTTTAGTATATTCCTGAATTTATCAGTGTTAATATCCTGAAGCACCAGTGGATTGTGGCCTCTGAGAAGCCACCAGAGTCTGCTTCCTCCCAAACCTTTCCTTATGTCTCATGCACCCCATCTGTTCAGAAAGTATTCACCACAGTCAAGCAGGATTCCTTGCTTTGATTTAAATAGGGCTTTTTTTAGTTGTCCCAGAAGCAGTGACCCTAATTCATTTTTATATGCAGAACTGTTTTTAGAAGACTAAACAGAATAAAGTTAAACTACTCTGTACTTTTCCTAATTATATTACTTGTTCCCTTCTCCTCCTCAGCTGACTTTGAGAAAAGCTCAGAAAGCTCATGCTTTTCTTCAGCAGCAGAGTCAGAATTCATACAGAATGGGCAGATACAAAGACATCATCCAAAGTGTGCCTATGAGTAGTCTGAAATAACGACTTAATAATAAATCTGAAATAACATCAAGAAAATTCCAGAATCTATTTTCTTTCCTAAAATTGTAGGGACTGCAAGGTCAAATTTCTAATGTAGATTAATGAGTGTAAAGTTTCTAAAACTGTGTTGAAGTAAATAACAAGAACACTTCTTTTTTTGGCCAGTTGGATGCTTGGTATTACATTTTTTCCCCTAAAAATTTTACTTTGAAGATTAGGCTTGCTAGATTGGCTTACAATAAGGAGAGCAAAGAGTCTCTCCCAGAATACACAGGGCTTGAGCTGATAGAGAGGTGGAATGGTAAGTTTGCCTATCAAAAGTCACTTCATTTCATCCAGTTATGCCACCTTGAGAACTGGCCATCACTGTTTTCTTAACAGTTGCAGAATTCACTAACTTCGAATTCAGTGATTAACTTGGGATGTGCCTGAAAACTTCTTTCCAAAAAAGCCATGTGAGCAAGGCTTTTCTGAACTTGGGCAAATCAGCTTCCTATTTGGTGAGGGGAAAAAAACAAAGGGCATGTTGTGATGCTTGATGAAGTACATGTTGGCATCAGTTCAGGTCTCACTACGTGATGATCCAGCTCTTGAACTTGGTGCAGCTGTCATTGTTTGAGGATTGAGGTGACAGTAGGAGACACACAACAAACACAAAAATTGATGCCCAGAGGGTCCAAAATAATTGCATAAATAACTTTTACTTATTTTGGAGATGTTTGTGGTCTCTTTACCTCTAGAATTCTGTGTGTCTAACAGCTTACCCTGACATCCATTAGTATTTTCAGAATTCTGACTCCAGTATATTCCTCACAAACTAATGTATGACATGCACTTAAACTTCACCAAAGACTAGCAAGAGGTTTTTTTTTTCCTGAGTATAGTTGTATTAAAACTGTCTAATAAATCTTTCCAGTTTAAATAATCACTGTTTGAGTTGAGTACATGCAAATAATATAAACAATTGAAAACTGACTCTTCAACTTTCTTTTAATGTTGTTACTTTCTTTATAGGTGTGGTAATTCCTTATTGGCAGGGACAAATTCTAACAACCACTCCCCCAGGGAGACCAGAAAAATCAAACTATTAGATGTGGTGAGTCAACAGAGCATGTAGGAAGAGAGGCAGTTACAACTGTCCTGTCATCAGATTAGTAGGTCTGTGTTGTGATTGACCTAATTCACTTCCAGTTGCAAGAAGCATGTAAATGTCATAAGATCCTTTGTCACTCTTGTCCCCAAGAGAACAGTGTCTTGTTGGGGTACTTTTTAGTGCTTTGTCAGCTTCCAGTTTTTAGCTGGGAGCTAATTGGAGAACAGGACATGGTTTGTAGGGAGAAAACAAGCACAGTCATTAAGAACTCTAGCTGGAAATGTGGAAGTTATGAATGTTGGTCTGGTTCCCAGGCCTCTTCTTGTATAAGAAATAGTCACCCCATAAATTACAGAATCAGGTTTCTTTAGGTTACAAGAATATTTTTCCTTTGTGTTTCAAGTAGTAGCTTGACAAAGGCCAGTCCTGACCCCCAAATTTTGTGACATGTTGTTTTTGGGTTTTTTTTCCACTCAGTGAAAGCACTGCCTTAGAGGTTAAAGTGTAAAGACTAGGACAAAAACTTGAGTTGACGTCACAAAAACAGAATTTCAGTTACAACATTTCTGCACAGTGGAAAGTGCTATTGCTCAGCCTAATTTCTTCCCTGGGGATCAAAGCATTCACCTAGGAGACAGCAGCTCTAGGCAATTTTTCTTCAAATCCCAAGGTATTCCTCTGGGCATGTTTTCAAAAGGAAGAATGAACTATGCTTGGTGGTTTGACGGAGTCCTTGTAGAGGTGAGGATTTCTTTATCAGCTGAAGTGAGCAGTGAGGAGATGAAGGTGCTGCCTGGCAACCCAGAGCAGAGTCTGTGATGGGTGGAATCCCTAGGCAGGCCCTTCTCCCAGCTGTTACCTTTTGGTTACTTCCAGGTGGCTCTCCCTTCCTGTATGAAGTTTGTAGGTTGAAGTAATTTTCTGAAGCATCCAGCTTGGGAGAAGAAACTTCAGCATCCAGTTCTGCAGTTTGGCTTCTCTGTACTTGCAGATCTGCTACCTCAAGCAAAGGTGTCATGGCACCTGCCATACATAGACATGTTCTTGGCTGAAGAATGAAGAAAATCCACTCCCAGATGCTGTGAAGAATTCTGGTGTGTGAAACACGAAAAAAGGCACGATCAGCTCCAGGGACAGTAGTGGGCCTTCATCACAACAGTCCACAAAAGGTTTTACTTTGCAAATGGCTACTTGCACTGGGCTTAACTCCATCTTTATTCACTTTAGACAAAGTCATGGGTTTATTAGTTTTAGGACAACCCCAAACAGTTTAATATCCAATGAAATTCAGAGAACTTCTTTTCATCACTAGTTATCTCACCTTAATGGCTATGGCAAGAGCATTTGGAGATAAATTGGATGACATATCTCCTCACCCATCAGTGCAGGGATGTCCACATCTAATAATACAAAATAAATGCATGTTACAAATAAGCTAAAATGCCTTTATATGTGTCGCATAAACTTAAGAATATTCTGGCCATCAATCCAATAATATATGTCATGGTCTAATTTTGATTTCTTTAAAAATTTCATACAAGATAGCTTGGTTGGTCTATAAAAAGACTTAACTGAGCTTCTCAAGTGCACTAAATTCAAGTTCAGAATACTTCATTCATATGTTAACAAATTAATAAATAGAACTCTTTTTCTTTTTTTTTTTTTAGAAAAAGCAAGTCTCAGAAGTATTATCTGAAAAATAAATATCTTGAAATGCAAAAGTAGTTTAATAAATGGTGACGTACCAGCGTGGACTTTGCACAATCTAAGTATGTTGTTTGGGAGACTCCGAATGCTCTCATTGCTGCTAGACCAACCAAGTTTATCCAAGTTTATGGCAAATAATGTGTCCTTACATATGTAATGGGCAAACTTTCATTAAAGCATCCTGATGCATATTAGGAAGTTCTTAGATCATTAGTTTATCTGGCACCAAACCACTTACTAAACTTCTAAGTGTGAAAGTTTGGTTTCTAAATCACAGTTTTGGAAGCTGCAGTAACTGTTCAGAAAAATCTGTCCTTTAGCTGGTAGAATCCCTGAAGAGCTGCAAAGATGTGTAATGCTTTTTTTCTTCAAAATAGAATTGAGAGAACCCATCAGCAGACCTTTTGTATGTACATGGTGTTTTCTTCTCCTCAGCACTTAAGTACCTATAAAGCAGCCAAAATCAATACACAAAATGTCAGGTTTGAAAGGGCATGTGTGCAAAGAAAGCATTTTGGGCTAAGCATGTGGTTCAAAGCACTGACTGTACTAACAATTTATCCGGTGATGTAGTAAAAGCATGGGGCTTTGGTCTTCAGGTGAGCAACAGGTTTGGAACAAGATGGCATTTTAACTTGAGATAACATTCACAATTTGAAGCTTTTCTGCTAATATCTGGCATGTTTTACTGAAGGGCAGGGGAATGGAAGGGAAGATAACAGCTTGAGAAAAGGGCTAATGGTGCTGTTGCCATTGCCTTACTCCAGCTGGGCTGTGTGTGAGCATCAGCATGGCATCAACCACACACCTCCCTTCTGTGACTGTAGAACTGGTAGTGTGACTCTGATGACATTTTCTGTCTCCCTGTATACACACTACTCTCTTCAGATCCTGGTTTTTAATTAGAAATCCATCCTAGCCTTACCTTGCCAACTATACTAAAATAAATGAAGCATATTTTGTAACCAGTGGCCAAGAACAGGTACATTACTGAATTTTCTCCTGCATGGTGTTAATTGAGCAAAACCAATAAAATAGGCATTGCTGATATGCACAAGAAGAAAACTAATTTTACAGAGTGCTAAAAGCTCCAGGCAAGATTGTGGTTTCCCTGTAAATTTATGCTCTCTTTTTTTGTACTAGCTACCATGGAAGAAATGTTGAGGTGGAAGCTGAAAAGTAGCACAACTTATTTTGAAATATTTTGAAATCCAGTAATCTCTCTGATGAACCCATATCTACTTCAAAATGCTGGCCTTTGCCAATATTCTAATAACTTTCTGGAGCAGCATTTTTATAACTAGTCGCTGTGAAATAGGCAAGAGTTCTCTGAGCCCTACACAAAGTTTGTACTGTGTTTCATGAGGTGATTTCATTATTTCTCAACATGAAAGTGCAGTGAAAAGAATATTCATCCAAAAGAGAATCTGGGGTAGAAAAGGTTATACTTGCCAAGAGCTGAATTGTTGAATACATTGGTTTAGACTGCAGTGTGGTTTCATATTGTACCCAAATCATTACTTAAGTTGTTTGAAGGATAAATTAATATAACCATTCAAACAAATTGTTAGCTTTTTAAACATTCTTTTCCTGACTACATTAAATATTTGAAATAGAGATGACACTGTACAGAAAAGGAATATGTATATAGGCAAATTATTTTATGTTTCTGCTACTTAACTTTATGTGTCCACTGACATCCCCTGAAATATCTGTTTTTCACTCTAGCAAATAAGTAATCAGCTGATGTGAACAGTTTGTGGTAAGACCCCTATCTCAGTCGCCCCAGTGCACATCTAGAGAAACATAACTCCTGTGGGATTGCTTTAGATTTACAGCAGCTGAATTTTATTCAGCTTTGATCTTCTGTGTTAGAAGAAAACTATTCAGTGGTAAATAAGCCCCCACCTCCCCTCAAGCCCCTACCCCCCCATTTGTAGGTGACTGATCCTTGAAAAATGTCAGATAGGGGCAACCTTGATTTGGTACAGAACATTGAATCATTTCCTCAACCAAGAAGTTAATTTTTCCTGATCATTTCCTTCCTTTTTTTGCCCTCCTGGCGTACGTGGCACACAAGATATGCGTGGCTTCAAATTGCTGCAGCCTTTCTGATTTTTACAAGCAGGAGGCTTTTCCAGTGGCAATTTGCTTCTCTGGTAGTTATGTGATGGCAGGTTATTTTTGTGGAGACAGTGGAATCTGGAGCTGCTGGCACAGCTTGAGCAGTGGCTTTCTTCTCTAGCTCATGCTGGCCCCTCTTGAGGCCATGCTGTGGGGCTGAAGGCATCCCTGAACCATGAACATTAAGGTATTTAGCATTTTGGGGGGCAGAATTGTGCAGATTGCCAAGCAGCCACACTAAATGACCTGCCTCTTGCAGGCTAGTGGATTCTTCATCCAAATCGACTGACAGCTAATACAAAATTAGGCAGTGTGGTTATTTCCAGCTAGCTTTCTTGTCTGCTGTGAAACTCTCTGTGTTCACATGCTGAAATATGAACTCTGTTTTAGATATTTGTTGAAAATATGTTGGTGTATTTAACTTAGAGCAGTGTGAAGCAGTTTTTATGCCACAGTTACTTGTTCTCTGTTTGGATAGCAGAACGCCACGAGACAGCCATGGCTTGTTGCTCACACCGTGTCCAGGCAGCAGTTGCCACCTTTGGGGTGAATGTAACAGCACTGCTGGTGCAGAGAGATTTGCCTTCCATTATCAGAGGATGGAGAATTCCTTTAATGGCACTATTGTTAAGGATTTATTTTTGTACCAAAAGTGCCCTGAATGAAAAGCTGAAGTCCAGGAGTCTACCTGTATGACATGCTTTCCTGTATGTGAATTTGTGATCTGTTCATTTATTTTAAATGCATGCAAGTTTGTCTTCCTTCTTGGCAACAGTTCAGCTTTCCCTCGGTGTTTTGCTGTAGTCAGCTGAGAAGACAGACATTGAGATCACTTTCCAGTTGTTTCTGGGTGTCTGTGGTACTCACCAGCCTCTTTTTGCTGTCCTGTAAGTAGCTTTTTTCTTATGCTCTCGTTTGCTGTATTGTGTTCTGTAACTCTTTTGAGCTGTTTTAAAAACATTTTAACAGGGTTTCATTAGCATCTGTCATTCCTAAAGAACTTTAGTTAATAAGCTGTGCTTGTTTTCTTACTGCCTTGAACAGACTAAGCAAACAGAGAAGTTCCCCTTTATTTAAATGTTCATAGTCTTGCCAGTGTTTTCCTGCTGCTGGGTTTTACACACTGTGGGGGTCATCTTTGTCTTTCTAGGCTCTCCTTTGAAATGCTAGAGCTAGCTTGTTATTTAGTATAATAAATGTGGTTAGATTAAAAGCCAAAAAAGCCCTCAATATTATATGTTAAAATTATGTTCTTTGGCTATAACTATCAGTGTTTTAGGGAGTTTCCTACAGAGAAGTACAGAAATTAGTTCAGTTTCTCTGTGAGTGCATCATTTCCTCCTTCAGAGGGGAAGAGGGATTCATTGGGTAAAACCATTTATTTGGCCCTTAAATGCAGACTGTGAGGTCTGCCCTGCAGAGACATCTGTATCAGAGCCAGGTTTCTGGAGCTGTTTGTGACCCTGAGGAGATGGAGAACTGGACACAAACAGCTCTGAACTGAGCAAGAATAGCTGGTGTTGCTTGTCCTTAGCCTTCACACAGTCATCACAAATGGGAGGGACTTTACACTTGAGGGAGGAGTGCTGAAACTTCCCAGGCAGGAACAAACTCTTACTTTTTTCCCTCTATCAGCATACATGACCAAGGATTTTGTGGAGGGGTATCTGCAGGGATTTCTTTTCTGACAGTGCTTTCCTAAACCCCCATTTCGTTGAACAAAGCTGTAGTGGTTTGGTTGATGTTGTAAGGAACAGAATGTGACCCATGGGTTTAAAATGAGATCTGCATGCAGGTCCTGTTCAGTGAAAGGTCAAGCCTGACCATCTGCAATCAAGAAAATGCAGAATTATTTCCGTATGTTTTTTAAAGTAAAACACAAGTTATAAATAAAACAAACCTTTCAGCTGCTCATTTTAAAGTGAGATATAAAGATGTAGCAGAGAAGACCAAAGAAAAATGTTATCATGCCTTTAATCTTGGGTAGCTCTTCAAAAACAAGAGGTTATCTGCAGAAAGAGTCCCTTAAAATCCCCCTATCTGCAGCTTTCCATCCAGATTCATGCAAGATTCTAGAGAGGAAATATTGGCTCCACACATCTCCAGTGCTGAGTGAAGTTTAGGAAAAGAGAATCCACCATCTCTAAGGATATGCACTCATTGGGAGACAATGACAAGCACCTTCTTATTTTTGACCTTTTGAATATATAGGTTGTAATGCAGAACTAAATCCCGGTATATAAACCAAGGAATAAATATTTTGAGTGCTACAACATCAGCATAATTCTTCAATGATCTGCACTTGTCAGTATCATTTCCAGGCTTTCTTTTGAAAGTTCAACTCATACTTCCACAACAAACAAACAACCCCCCCAAAAAAACCAAACCAAACAAAACAAAACAAAAAAAAAACCAACAACCCACCCCCCTAAAAAAACCACACACACGCACAAAAACCCCCCACAAAAACAAAACAAAACAAAAAACAAAAACCCACCAAAAAAAAACCCCAAAAAACCAAAACCAAGAAACCCTCCTATGGAATTTCCATTAAGCAATGCACTTGGGTCTGTGTGTTTCTGGGAAAGACACATCTTTGCAGAACATGTCCTCTAAAATGGTCTTGGAGTTGGTTTCAATCTATCTAGGAGAAGAAGTATCAGCATGCAGAAGGATTCACTTAGTGATAATGTCTATCTGTTTTTTGCCTTTTGTCTCTTTCTGTGCTCAATAAGACAAAATGGGGGGAAAAAAAAAGACTTCTGAGGAATTTGCATAGAAAATAAATTTAAAAAAACCAAACAAAAGAAGACTGATTAATTTACACTGTTGGGTGTCAGGCTGTAATATGATTATGCTGACAAAACTAAAAAAGGAAATGTTCATAGGCATTTTAGGAAAGGTCATTAGTTTAGAAGATGGGATTTTTTTTTTCCTGAGCATTCTGTAGTTCCTGAATTCACACATTATACAGGTAGATACAGGCTCTGACCAAATGCCGTGAAGGCTACAAAACCTTAAGAGAAACTTGCCAGGAGGCTGTTATTTCCATTGAAACATAAAATCTGAAGGCTACAAAATGTCAGCGCTGAGCAGTAATCTTTATACAAAGGGAAATGGGTCCTTTCAGGCTCCTCACCCCCCTACAGCAGAGTGCCTTCATCAAGGGCAGGTGTGAGTAACTCCAAATGGCGCAGGTAACTCCCCCTCTGCAGGTTGCATTGCTCATCCTTCTGTCTTTCTCTGGGGAGATTCCCATGTGGTGTTGCCTGGGGAAGAGCCTCTGCAGGGATGGTGGAGACTTTTGCTGTGGTCCTTCGGTAGGGCGGGGAGGGAGAGGCTGGGTGAGGAGGAGGACACTGGCGCTTTCTACATGGAGAGAGCATGTCTGTGAATGTGTGAATTTGCTGCTGTAGGAGAGAAGGCATTTGCTGCTGTGGGCATAGGAAGAGGGGAGGCAGGGCTGGTGCTGTCTCTTTCAAGGTAAGAGGAGCTGAGTCGAAGGATGTCCCATCTCCTGCATGACCTCTGTGACTGTCAGGGTTTGACCATTTTTGTCTCAGGGCTGGATAAGAGCACAAAGAAACAAACCTCCTGTGACAAAGGCAAGCAAGGTCTGGGATTTTCTTGCCCCCTAACCTTCTAGGAAATGTCCTGTGTCACTGGGCATGTGTATGGATTCTTTCCAGAGCAAGGAAACCCAGTGAAGTTTGTGGTCTTCCAGGGCTGAAACCAAAAAGTGAACATTTTGGAGGGGTCAAAGAGCTTGGTGGTTAAAGCAGTCGCCATATCCAGAGCAACTCAAGCTGACAGTCCTCTTGCCTGGATCTAGCAAAAAAGTTTCATTAAAATTGATGTGATTCAGGAATTACATGGTACATATCCCTACACAGTGGAAGTGCAGATTCTCCTTTTCCTCTGTGTTTTCAAGATGAAAACCCTATCCAATTCTGTTCCAAAGGGAAGCAATGTTTGCTTAGACAGATCTTGCTTGTTGCTTCTGCTACTCTTGTGGAAGGATGGCATTGCTTTAACATGTCAAAATTAAACACACCTCTCACTGAGAATATAGCAGACTAAATGTTAAATTAAAACTAAAAAGATGAGGAGAAAGCAAAGTGATTGTTAAACTTTTAAATCCAAAGGATTCCGTATGTAGGACTTCCATTTTATGTTGTTTGTATGTCAAGTAGGAACAAGATTTGATTGCTTGTTTATATTTTGATTTTCATTCCTTCACTTTCCTTAAGTGTCAATGGCCCATGCAGATTAAGAAAGTTAAATAAAAGTTCTGTGGTTCATGATATCCTAGCTAAAATAGCTTAAGGGTCCATCTATACTGAGAATCATAGAATTGTAGAATGGTTTGGGCTGGGAGGGATCTTTAGAGTTCATTTAGTCCCACCCCTCTGCCAATGACAGGAACACCAGCAACAAGATCAGGTTGCTCAGAGCCTCATCCAACCTGGCCTTGAATGTTCTGAGTGATAGGGCATCCACCATCTCTCTAGGCAACCTGTGCCAGTGTTTTACCAACTCCTGTAAAAAGCTTCTTCTTTGTGTCTAATCTAAATCCTCCTTCAGTTTAAAACCATTATCTCTTGTCCTGTAACAGGCCCTGCTAAAAAGTTTTTATTCTAGGCCCCCTTTCAGTACCAAAAGTCTGAGTGTTTCATTCAAATAATTTATAAAAAGCACACGTGAACTTTCTACTGTCATCTTTTAAATCATCCTGTATGTACTGGTGATTTTCACAGCCTCCTTATCATTTGAGATATAAATACACCTTTTTTTGGTCCCTATTTAAAGCACTTTATCCAGGTATTTCAATAGCTGGCATGTTTACTGGAGGATCATTTATCAAAATGGAAAGGGTTCTTTGAAAGCCATCTGTCTTAATTAGAGATAATTTTAATTGAATTAATTTACAATACATTATTTCAACTGTGTGGAAAGGATTTGTCTCCCAGCCTCATGTATGCCTTGAAAAGGTCTGTTTGGTTCTTGTTCTTGAATAACAGATAGGCTCTAACAATTGGAGATAAGGATTTGCTTTTAGGGCTTAGATTTTTTTAAAGACAATATTTTTTCTTAATTTCCAATCTTATATGATTATCCATAATGCACATTAAGAATCTTTTCCTTAGAACTTATTTTGGATTAATTTTACACTTCAGGTGAAGGGTTTATCTGCAGTATAATTTCCAAGTAAGTCGTTGAGACCATAAAATAATTTCCTTAGTATATTTTAGTAGAATTTTGATTGAAACATGTCTTATTTTTTATTAAATTAGTCTATAACTGTGAAGGCCTAAGATAGGAAGGCTGGGTTAGTGTCTCAGGCTAAGGTCATTAGAGGGTAATAGAGATGATTCATACTTTCATAAAATAGAAGTATATTGAAAGGCCAAAGAAATAAAACCAAATTAATCCCATGTGTATTTTACTGACTTGTTTAGGCTTGTAACTACTATGAATTTTACCTATTAGAACTATTCTCCTAGGAAAAAGAGACACTTTGAAACAGCATGAAAGTCAGGGAGGTTTATAAATTGCTGTGATCAATGGTACCCTTTCAGCAGAGATGCAGAGGAGACACACAGAGTCATCTAAAAGTAGGAAGGGGGAAGCAAGTGTAGTACTGCAGATAAACTCTTCACCTGAAGTGCAAAATTAATCCAAAATAAGTTCTAAGGAAAAGACTCTTAATGTATATTATGGATAATCATTTAGTCTATTTGTTTCTTTCATTTCTCCTCAAGAGATTGTGGGATTGTGGATTTTTGATTCACTTAATTTCTTTCACCTGTCATACTCAGTGGAGCAGTGCTTAGCTAGCTCATTTCCAGAAAATTTAAGAACAAGATGATCTCAAACACTTATGCCCCTATATTCTTTATTCTGTGGAAAAAGCTTTCCCCCCAGTCTCAGAATTCTGGCAGGGGATTAAATCTGAGGGTTTTGTTATTCTGATCCTTTGTGCCTGTGGGTATAAACACCCTGTGGTCTCTGACTGTGGTGCAGTCACAGATTTTCTGGTGCGCAGGTAACCAGAGACTCTATCATCAAGTGTCCTATCCCCTGGAGATAACTCTTATCACCTAATCTGAGTGAGACAAATCTGACTCAGTGATCTGCTCTTGAATGTCAAAGTGCTCGTTCCTAGTTCCAGGACACAGTTGTCCTGGCTGTATTATCAAATTTCAATGGAAGTGACACAAGCCTTGCAATTAGATGAAGTATGTGGGGAACTGCAGGGTCAAATTGTAAACATGTACTCTCAGGATATATCTCAGTGAATTATAATTGATTGAATTTATTTTTTACTTGCAATTTAAAGTCTATTGTAAATATAATTGAAAAAGTCTTGTGAGTCAAGGTCATTATTTAACTTAAATTATAAGCCTAAAAGAAGACTGATTTCTCAAATCTCGGTCTATTTTCTTGGTGAGTCACAATGAGATGGGGCAAATTTTCCTAGCTGTAATTTCATTAAAATCAGTAAATAGGACTACTGCCAAGATTGAACAGGTAAACTGTGACCTCAGTGAAATTCTATTAGGATAAGCACAATGTATGCTGGAGAATGAAATGAAAATGAAAAAAATATTCATTGAATATAGAAGAAATATGTTTCAGAGGCAAAAAATTATGCTTAAGCATAAATATAGAATAAATGGAACACACCAAGCAAGGAACTGAGGTCCTCATTTAAAATGCAATTGCTGAAGACAGTGCAGCAAAGTCATATAACTTCTCAAAATGTATCCTCATGTCCTATTGATTTTTCGTCTTTGTGAATGTTAAAGTCACTGACATGTCAAGGAGAGCAGTAGGAAACTTAAGTGACTCATTAAAGGCTGTTTCAGGGCATCAGGTTGACTTGCAGTTGGAAGTTAGCTCCATTTTCCTTGTGTTAGAGTTCACTTGCCAAATGGCTGTTCCCTGCCTGGGCTCACTTTAACAGTCACCAGATTAGTCTGAAAAGTGCAGTGTTCTCTTCTCTGTTGGTTCGTCTTCCCCTGAGAGCAAACTGAACCAGAATGATTTTCCAGCATCTGCGGTGGTCTAAGGACATGGTCAAGACAAAGTTTTTAGGGAGAGAAGTTATCTTTTATTAGTTAGAAAAATGTGATTGGAAAAATCTTTGGGTAGACCAGCAGAGATAGCTTTATAGAATTATTCTGCAATAGTTCACTTATATGAGCAAAATCAAAGAACTTTTACTGCCCTTGAACTGAGTTAATAAAATAATATTTTATTAACTAATATTTTAACATTAATAGTTAATTACTTATGTAATTATAATATAATATACA
>VWYP01030570.1:160403-192024 GCA_013400435.1 Pycnonotus jocosus | reverse complement strand
ATGTATAATTTAAATATTATTGATTAACTATTAATTTTTTAAAACTATTCAAACACAGATTGAATTGAGCAAATATGATTTTCTTTCTATTCTCCTATTCAGTGAAGAAGGCCAAATAAGGTATTTTTGATTGGATTTCCAGGAGTATTCTTGGATGAGCCAGAAGAATAGTTCAGGAAGCCTAGATCATTTGTGGAGTATGAGACACAGCAGAAGTGAGAAATAGGTGAATAATTACAGGATAAATAGTTATGCAGATCTTCATGGCAAAAGCAAAGACCACTGAGACCCCCAGAACGGTGTTTGAGAGAAGTGTTGGGGTGATGTCTGCAAGATATCTGAGGGGCTCTCAGACTGATACTTGCTGAAGAGGGTGGTAGAGATGCTCCCATCAGCAATAAGCGTTGCTGAAACAGCTGGAGTTGTCACCTGCTTTACCAGTCAGGCTGGCACTTAAGGAAGCCAGCACAATAATAACAAACTTGGAGTGTTAGATTTACAGACACACTCATGACAAAGACAAGCAGGCTTTCTTGCAGCTTTCCATAGTAAAGAAAATAAAATTAGCTTTTATTAGTATGTTAGTACTTTTACTACTCAATAAAGAATAGATTTAAGCTTACTTTGTTTTAAATGCTGTTTCCAGTCCTCTATGAGTAAGTAGCAATTTAATACTAAGTTTAATTTCATTTTTGTTGGTTTAGTTTGTGTTGGGATTTTTGTTGTGGTTTTTTTTTGGGGGGGGTTGGTTTTGTTGTTTGGTTTTTTGGGTTGTTTTTTTGTTTTTTGTGGGTTTTTTTTTCCTTGGTTTTGGGCTTTTTTTTTTTTTTTGGTGTTTTGTTTTGGGGGTTTTTTTTAGAATGGACTGCTATGACTAATTCTTAATCTGGAAGTCGTGACTTCTCCTGGTGTGTGCTTGCACTATGAAAGCAGAATGCAGAAATAAAAAACTTAAATAGGAAAGTTTTACTCAAGGAGAAATATGGTGCTTGGATTTAGCTGGACTTAAACTTTTCCAAAGTGTTCATCAGACATAAACTATATAATTATAAGACTTCTCCTACTCTCAGGTGAAGAAATGCTCGGGAGTATGACTGCAAAATGTCTAAACCCAGGTATTTCCACATCAGTCAGGTAAAACTGACATGAGCAGGGAAGAAGTCCCTGAAGAGTATGGGATGGTCTCCTGGTCTGATCCAGGCTAAAAAAATACAGCTTGTAGGTTTGAAGAAGGAAGAATCATACAAATAAAAGAAAATTAATCTGGCTTTATATATAATTACAGAATTATACTTGGCTGTGACAAAGATAAAATAAAACGTCAACTTTTATTTGCATAGCTAAATCAATAACGTACTTTTAAGAGCTTGTCCTTGCTTTTTAATGGAAATGGTCTCAGTCCAATGCTTTGAAGACTTAGGAATTTAGCAAGGTGCCTGCAGCTACTCACACTGCAATTCCTGATTGCTGCCAGACTGTTACCACCTAACTATTGAATGGAAAGAAGCACAAGCTTCTGTCCCTCACCAGTTTCCTAGCAAGTTTGCTCTAAGGGTAGGGTCTCCACTGTGCCCATGTCTCTGGTCACTCTGCACCAGAGCTGGTCTCTTGCAGTGTTCCCCAGAAGCGAACAAGCCTCTTCCTCCCATCTTGCTTGCCTTCCAAAGAAACTCCACAGTACTGGTTTAGTTCCTCTTCCTCAGTAAGGTTCCAGAGCTCTCCTTTCTTCCCGTGTCCCTTGAGCTTTCCGTGTAATTTCTATGTCTCACACAGATCCTCAGGTAATCTCTCTTTACATAGAAGCACAGTTACAGCTCATTGTGGTTTTTACTTCTCTGTCAGCCTTGTGCTCCCAGCTTTCAACCCTTTGTGCCCACACGTTGCTACTGGGAAATTCTGCAACTCCTCTTCTGTAAGTGCTTCTACAAGGACTTCCCTTCCTGGGAACATACTGTATGTACAGGTACAACCAGATTCACTCTGAGCCAGATAGAAACATTCTTCACTCATGTCAATGAGATCTCAAGGAGATTTGGGCCTTCCCCAGTGAGAGACTTTGGGTACACTGCCATGTTGGTTACATGCATGGGATTGTTCCATTCTCATATTTCTGCTAAATTGTAAATTCATCTTCTCACAAAAGCATTTTTGCATTTCACTGGGCTGCTTCCTTTATTGAAGTGCGTTATGTAAGTGGGCTCCAGTATGCCTCAAGCTCTTTGCTTGCCTCAGTTTTCTCAGTGGTTTTGTCAGAATAGTTTTCTTCCACAGAGGTGGCAATTTTCCTTGGTGCTTCTAACAAAGAATACAGATTGACGTACATAGGCTGGCTTATGTAGATGACTTGTCTGTGTTACAGGAAGTGTTTGTGGGATGCGGGGGCAGCAGATATCAAAGCAGAGGGAAAAACTTCTTTGATGCTTCCCTAAGGAATTCCCAGTTGAACCGGCTGAGGAGAAAGTAGATTGGAGAGGTTGGGAGATGCTCATTTCCCTGTGTGCCTTTGACAGTGCAAAAGATCAAAAATAAAATTGAATTGCAAAGTTGTAGTTGTAAGAACTCTGCAAGGCAAGATTAGCCGCAAAAATTATTTCTAATTCTGAAATTACTCCTCTTATGTATTCCTGAAAGTGGACAAAATTCTCTTGAATTTCAGGCCAGATGGAGATTCTAAGAAAGGATTTAGCAGGTTGGAACTGTGTGGCTGAACTCAGAAAATGGCATGTGCATTTGCAACAGGAAATGAAATCTCTGTGGGGATGAATGGACAAAATACAAGAGGAAGAATTAGGTTGGTCAGTTGATTTGTTACCACTGAGCTTCATTTCTTACTCCATAGTAGGGGATGTGTTTGATTTCTTTCCAGCATGGCAGCTGAGTTAGAATTGAACTGTGTTTCCCATGAAGTTGACTAACATTTGTGTCTGTCATTGCTCTTGGTCACTCACAGACATTTGGAAAGTGACATGCTTGGTTGCCTGGTATTGACTGCCTTCAGCTAATGTCACTTCATTTATTACTTGCTGCCGATAACTTCTGATTCAGTTGTCAGTATCATGACCCCTTCTCCTCTCTCCCTTATTTTCTTTCCCAAAGAGAAAATTGTGCCATTATTTAGAGCTGCTGTTAGTTCTGTAATGTGTTCTCCTGTGCATCAGAGCACTGTGCACACTCAGGGGTCAGACACAGATCACTATCAGGCTTTCTATTCTGTACAGGTTTGTAGAGGATGAACTGCACCATTCATATCTGTGCATTCCCCAGAACCTTAAAAGCAGCAGGATCAATCTTATGTTGCTTTTTTTCCCCTCTTGTCTTTCCCATGAGTGTGATACTGGCTTTAGGGAAGTGATCTAAAATTCAACTGAAAGTTTCCAAGTTCCATTCTGAGGAAAAAAAAAAAAAAGTCCTACAGCTTTGGCCAAGTTTTTCAGATTCTGTGCCCTAAAATGATGGACTTCTGAATAACAGGATCAAGATCTTGGATATTCATTCAGTGCTTCTGAGACCAGGAAATGGAAGAATGGTGCAATCATGATATCCCAGTCTGACTATTTTGGTATTAAGAAGAACATGTATGGAAGCTGGTTTTACACACTATTGATAAGAATGTTGCTTCTGGTGCAGGAGTGTAGAGCAGGTCATATACCCAAAGCAGAAGTAACACAAGACCTTTGTGCAAAATGTCTGTACAGCTGTGTACTGCAAAGAACCAAAAGGGAAAACCTGTTATACAATATACCAAACTTTCAAACATCATCCTAAAAATATCACATCATATGGATTGTAACAGACAGACTGAAACAGATGTAGAAGGACATGCTTCTGCACTGTAGCTTTACTGAGATGGGATATAATTTAGTTTCCCTGCATAGGAAAACAAAAAGTCATTAATTTTTCTGAGAACATTTTTCTGAGAAAGGACAACTCGGTACAGGAAACCCGAATCATCTCTCTAATGTGAAATAATAAAAGGTACTCTTTCTTCCTAGTCTAGTGATATATTAAAAAATATGAAAGATTACAAATTTACTTCTTTTTCCTTAGTGGATTACTTCTAACATTCATATAGTTAGCTATATTGCTTCTGCATACTAAGAAATGTGTAAATTTTTTTTTTTTCCTAAGACCCAAACAAAATCAAAACCTCTGTGTTTGGATATACATATGGTAAAGATGTATTGGTAAAGAACACTTGCTTATCTTTCTGTGTGCTTCCCAGCAGTAGGGTTGCCTCTGTGTAACAAATGCTCCTGATGTGAAAAACCACATAAGAGAAAATTTTCTCACAAAATTTAGGTGAGACAGGTTACTGTTAGTTATCATCATAATCTCTGGGCTATCTTCCTTAAAAGCATGGATGTTCCTAGGTGGGGTTTTTTTCCCCTTTTCTGTGGTCCAGAAATGCCTCAGGATAAAGCATAAGGATTACATGAGCATGTATAATGAGAATGTTCCTATTTTGAGACCTTTGGTAAAAGGAGACAAAGACATGAAGATGCAGCTGTAGCAGAAGTGGATGTGAAAGCGTGGCAACTGCATAGCAGGAAGATGTGGTTTTCATCTCAGTTGCACAGTGGGAAGCACTTCATTCAATAAGTTTTCTGTTCTCCTTACTTAGAAAATTTTGAACCTACAGGCTTTTAGGGTAGAGGTGCATGGAGAATACTCATTACAAGTAAATAAAGACAAACTAAACACCACTTGAAGGACTAAAGTTTTTTCTGAATATATTAAGATGCTGAAATGCGTCTTACAGTAGGAGACTCTCAAGACACAGAATCAGTCAGTCTGGCTCTGAAAGTACTACTTGGCTATTGAATTTTTCATCTGTTTTGTGAGAGGATTTCATGCTTTCCAGTTTGCTTCTACTAAAGGGCATTCAGAATGAACACTATTTGGGAAATGTAGCTTTCTCTGATAGCACAGGCAGAGACTATTCATAAGTTTTTGACAAAATTGCCTGAATAGCAAGGATTGATGTGTTTGGTCTTTCAGGCTCCCGCATGGAGTGGAGTTACCACAGTGACAATGTTGGGAAGCTTTTGATATTTATTGAGGAATAGTTTGTCCTTCCAAGCAGAACAAATCTGGTGTTCTGTCTGTGTTAGACAGTAGAAAGATCGGAAGCAAAAATAGCTTTCACAAATACTTAAGGTGGCGATTTATCTATTTTCTAATAGATAAGAGTGAAGAAGAGACAACACTGACATTGAATGTGGACAGTGGCACCTGCTACAACTAAATACCTTGAAGCATTATTTCCTTTGATACTCAACACAAATTGTTTCAGGAGAATTATTTGTTCTTTTCCTGTCATTTGTTTAAATAAATTCTCAGCAGATTCTGTGACTCATTTTTCCCCAAAGGGTTAGCTATGCTGCCAGCAAAAAAAGACTCAAAGATTAACAAACTAGCTGTCTTTTAGAGAAAATGCCACTGGTAGTTTACCTGCTATTGTTTTGTCTGAGGACAAAACAATTTACCTGAATATCTGATAGATCATTAATTGACTTTTGCTTTTGGCTGTAGTCAGTCTTCACTGACTACAGAGTGTTTCCTTCCCCCATGCACACCTGAGTTGTCTGTTGTGTATTCTGGCTGATCCTGCAGGCATTTCAGAGGCATACATGAGAGGATTAATCTAATACTCCCAAAACCTCTTTAACACTATCTTGGCCCAGTAATGAGCTGCAAAGTTAGTCCTGGTGATGGAGTGCTAGCTGGGATGCCAGTCATAGCCTTCAGTCTCTTAACTGCTAGGTGAGCCCTTCTGGGACATGCACCTGCCTTCCTACTATTGACCCTCTGCAGACAGCCTGCATCCCCGCCCAACTCTTCCACCCAGTTGCCTTATGCTTTTGAGTGGACTGGGCTTTTGCTACAGCAAAAAGGGAGCTGGGAATTACAGAACTTTGTGATTTGGAAATCTGGCACTGTTCTTTTGGAACTGTGCTCCATTAGTCTGGTGAGTAGCGACACAGGAGAAAAATGACAACAGTAATTTGTAAACTCAGAGAAGCAATTGCACACAGGCGTTGGCAACTTGTGAGTATCTTTCTCTTGGATAAGGCTAGAGCAAAATGGGTTCAGTGAAGCAGAAGGAGATGTTGGCAGCAGGAGGAGGAGGAGTGGATTTGAGAAAAATAGATGCTGTGCACATTGTAATTATTGTTTACTCTGTGAGGAAGCATGAATAATACTGTGCTTAAGAGATGCAAGAGATGCCAGAAAGGTAGATATTTTCCAATGAATGTGTTAAAAATGTAAAGGTAGAAACAGATGAAGAGCAAAGTAACTGTATCCTTACTTGGATATAGACCTTAGAAAATACTGATAAAAGACAGCCTCAGAAGGAAATTAATGAACCCCCTTAGAACATTAATGAACAAAATGGCATTTCTCTCAAGTACAGCAGCAAGCTACTTTGAATAATGTGTCTCATATGTTGAGAGTTGAGCTTAAGTTTTAGTTTATATGGAACTATAAATGGACTTACGTTTTGTAATGTCAATTCTAAGTGTCTTGGGGTAGTCCCTCATCTTTCAAATACACTTAGAGAACATGTTGTGACAGTGCAGTATAGATAGAAAAAACAAAGATGAAAACCCTTAATGGTAAACATTATGTATATAAAGGATAATGTATTTTTAGATAACTATATTTGAATTATAGCCACCAGATTGATGGGTAATGATCAGCTGATTTTCTGTCTGACAGATGTTCCAGATTTGTCTGGTTTTGCATACTTTTTTAATCAAGTGCATAAATCAAAATTCACTTATTTGAAGGCACATCACATGTGTCCTTCATCATCTTACTGGATTGTATAGTATTGTGCAGTGGAGGCAGATTACATCAGAGGAGAAGGAGATGTGCTGGGGAGGAAAGAGAGAGCTTTGAAACATGTGCAAAAGTGCAAACTGTACTGCAAACTGTACTGCAGAAGAGAGTACCTTCATATGGCATGAGTTGTAGACCAGATTTTCTTTATTTCAAAAGTAACCCTTTAGGGGCCAAAACATCCATGCAAGAGAGAAAAAGGGGCGGGGGGGGAAGTCCACAAGGCAGGCTTGAGAAAGTGTGTTTTGATGTTGATGTCATTCTGTAGATTTTACGTGAACAGCAGTCTACTCACAACAGTACTTTTGGCTCCACTGTATTAATGGCTGAAATTAAATGGGCAGAAAATGCAAACATGCTGGTATTTTGGCATTGAGAGTAATTTTAACAATTTTACTAAGCAAAAGAAGACCCTCAAGCATTTTCTGTTCTGAAGCGTAATTTACAGTCTCTTTACTTGCTCTGGTGAGTATATGAGGAAAAAACATTTAGGACATGTAGAGTTTAACAAATATGAACACCTCCAAAAGGCCATGAGACTTTATATATAAACATGGATTGGTTCTCCTTATTTTCATATTTCATGCCAAGTGCTGATCTCACCCTCTGAGAGTATAATGCTAAATCTAACTGAGAATGTCGATGCCTGCTTGACCATTGGACCTGGATCATCTTGAAGGTCTCTTCCAAACTTGATGACTCCATGATTTTTATGTGTTTTCTGAAAAATATCATTCTTGAATGCCCATGCATAGTTTCTACATTTTGCCACTGATGGAAAAGTTTCACTTGGATTTGACCTGTTTTCCTGCAGAACAAGAACTTTCTGCTAAATCTCCAGATGAGACCTTTCACTTACTGCCCTTGGTTAAAGCAAGCAGTTTATTTGCATGTTCAGGTCACCTTTCAGACTTGGTGGTCCTACTTGTGCCTTTGTTTCTCACCAAGAAGGATTTATTTCTTCTATTTCAAGGTACTTAGAGATACAAAGAAGATTAAGATTATTTCTTCTTGGTTTTGGATTGACACAGTTGAAAAGCGCTTGGAAGGAGAAAATAAAATGTTCATGGTAGAAATGGCAGATCAGCATCAGTAATCAAAGTTCTGCCTCTTCCTTCCTGCACATCAGAGCAAGTCATGTTTGATATCTATCTGTATCATTTTTTTTTCTATCCATTAAATGAAAGCAATAATATTTCCCAAGCTTAGCAGAATTTTAAAAGGGGGACTGTGATGCTCTGCTTCTTATATGAACAACACTAACATGATTGACATTTTCCATATCCAGTTCTTAGTCTAAATACAGCCAGTTGTCAACCAAAAGCTGACAGCCTTCTGTCAGATTGGTCTCCAGTACCATCTGTATCCCTTCCCACACAAAGCACTGACCGCATTTACACAAAGAGACAAAATTCCTGCTCCCACATTGCAAACAGAACTTCATTCATGTACAGTGAGTAACTACTGTTTTAAACTGAGTAATGGATACCTAATTATAAATTGCTCCGTTAATTATCATTATTGTGTAAATGACTGTATTATAGCCTTTTGTGACTGCTAAGGGCAGTTTTCACACTCTGTGTCTGTGTGCCACTTGCAGCCAAGTACCCTTCTGCTCTAGGTGTTCACACTTCATCTGTTGACTCGAGGCGTGATCATGCAAATATCTCTGCCCCTGATCGAAAGCCCATTCAGTTCTTTGGGGAGGAATCACAGGAGCAGGATACAGTCGGTTCCATCATTTCCAGGATTTATTAATTTGATAAAAGTCACATGCTCAAGTGAAAGTTAAACCAGGCTAACAAGCAGCAGAGGAAAACAAGTGTTTGATATGTAAAGGGCAAAGAAATTCTACTAAGAGATTCAGTTAGTGTTTTGAGAGGTCATTTTATATAGTTTGCTCCTCTGTGAAATGAGTTTGTTCTAACAAGAGTCTAAATAAAAATCCGAAAAAAAATTATAATAAGGAAAACATTCTTTACTTCACACAGACTATGACAACAGAATTTTAGTTCTCTTCCAAGTGATTGTATGGCACAACCACTTAAAAAGAGGGAATAGATCGTAAAAGGACATACAGATGGCTGGAAGAAAGAGCTGTTGCTGACCCTATTCACAGGTTTCCTGTCGGTGGAGAGCTGTTCACTGTGCCAGTCTGATGCACAAATGGCCCAGTAAGGACATGCACAGGCAGTGTCCTATCTTCTTCAGGGTCAGAAATAAAGCTTAAACACTTAGTATTGAAATGTATGCCTTTTAATAACAAAAGAACGATTGGGCAAAGCCTCTGGCTATTGTACTATTGAGCAGGCGATTAGCATCCCTCAGGCTACAGCTGTTTTCTTCATTTATTCCATATGCAGATGTTGCTATGAGGAAAGGAGTCAGCAATGACTGATGTGGAGCCTGTGGTCACAGATTTTGCAGCATCAGGACGGTCAGGCCGCCGAAACGCCTTACCAGATATCCTGGGCTCTCCTGCTGGTGCTGGGACTTCAGACCTGCCACACAAACTGGCTGAGCTCTCTGTTTCAGAAGGTAATAATGGCTGTGCATTCAGAAAAGGACATTTTTATGCAGTTGTTACTTTGGGTTTTTTTAATACTTCCATCACTAGGCAGTTTTGATATCAATACTAATCTTCCTTTCATCATTCAGAATTAAAGTCAACCTTCCAAAGGAGTTATCACGTGTGTCTCCTGATGAGACAAGTTAATATTAACCCATATCCATATCCATTGACAGAAACAGTGTTAGCAGCTTACAGAAACAGTTCAGTGCGGGGAACTGAATTCCAGTTCCCTTGAAAGAAAACACAGTTGTATTTCTAGGCAGCTAGGTTAACACATCACTCCAGCTATAAATTCCAGTGTACTACTGCACTGAGACAACTGCATATGACAGCAGAGCTGTGCTGTTAATACAATGACACCTATCCTAACTCAAGCATATACATTAAAAGTAGTGTTTATAGTATTTTATTCCTATTTAGTAGGCTCTCAACTTTGGTATCTGAGACCAGTGCCTTATTTTGCCATGTCCTTTAGTTAGATATGGTGCTCTGTTGATATAGCACAGATATAATCAACACCAACTTTGTGAATTCTTTTCACTTTCAGAGTGACTTCAGGGGAATTTTCAGATTCAGAAAAAACTGATTTCTAATGCCTAAGAAACAAAAAAAATATAGACTGTCCTTACTTTTTTTAACCTGAATCAGAATTATTTTCAGAAAGCTTTTGCTTCTCATGGCCATCACTGTTGCTGTTGAGGTACCACCACAACAGATGGTCCCACACGCAGGAGCAGTGGTGGTGCGAGTGCAGCAAACGGGAAGGCAAGCCTGTGCTGAGGCGTGAACGGTCCATGAATCTGAACTGAAGTAGATCATTATCTTGATTCCTGGTCTCCAGAGCTGCATATCCTTCTTTCCTTCTTTTACATTGCCCAAAGAAATTACAGGATGTTAGCCTCCTAAAGAACCGTAAAAGGCATGGGGGAAAGGATTTATTTGATCTCAAATTGTTGTTATTTGGTGATTTAATTTACAGTCATGTATTTGGGGTTCTGTAATCTAAAGTCCATATGGGCCCATCAAAGGGCTGTTAAGCAGGTACAAAGAACATTTCCTGGAGGAGTGAAAAGGGCTGAATGACTATATCCTGACTTGAACCAGAAGAAGCAAGGAAAATAAGAATCTGAATGGGTTCTGGAAGAAGGCATTATTTTGTCTTGAGGAGACATTTTTCCCTATGGATATGAAAATTATGCCCCTACAAAATAAATAGGAAAGAGTGCAAGTTTTTTTGTAAGAAAAGTTACAGCATGGCATAAAGTAAATATTTAGCCCTCCAGATGACACAATAGTCCTCCTCTCCTGGTCACCATCCAATTCATTAAGAAGAAGAAATGAAACACAGATATGTTAGGTTTAGCAAAATGTACTGATGCTTTCTTAGAAATACAGGGCCAGCACTGCTAGGATTTGAAGAACAATTGAGCATGGAATTGTCCTTGGCTTTTGTCACTGTCATATGGCTGTGCCAGAGCATATTGGAAGGCAGCAGATTCTGTTATCAGCAGTTTACAGCAGTGATAATAGGAAGTGAATACAGGATGCGGTTAGGCTCTGACAGCTCGTGTGCTTTCTGGAGATGGGAATTCCACAAGAATCAGATGAGAATTTCAGCCTCATTCTGTTGTACATTAAATTTTGGTGAGACAATAAGCAAACAGAGAATTCATCAAAATGGAAAGACAGTTTTGAAGTTCAAATGCTGTGACAGGGAAACAGTTTGTTTGTGAAACATTTGGGGCTCTAATAGGCATTTCTTTTGCCTAATTTTTGACTTTAACAATAAGTCGTTAAAAAAGGAAAGTCATTTGCAGCTCAGAACAAAGAAATTAGATAAATGAGAGAAGTGGAGAAGATGGAACATGTGGCTATATAAAGTATGCCCTATTTTGTTGCCACTCTGAAATTCAGATTCAGTGAAGATTATGGGAAATGGTGAGGAGGACTCTCTCCATCTTGTTTCAAATTTAGCTAATGCTCATTGGATCATACATTTCCTCTTTCTAAAATGCTGTCAGCTATTGTCATAGTGAAAAGTCAGGAACAGGATGTGCTAATACCCTCTGGTTTAGAAAAGAAAAGAGACCTTGCTCTATTTTTTTAATGAATGCACAAGGACTGTATCTGTATGATACAAATGTCAGTGCAAGCCACATGAAGTTGATGTTCTCGTGAGATGAACAGGAGAGAATCTGGCACCAGCTATTTATTTTGGAGCCTAACTCTGAAATGCAGACCATCTGTACCATGTCTGATCATCCTCTGGTGGTGTGTAAGTTTTGGAGTGCTGAGACTTTCCACAGGTGGTCTGGAACCATGTTGAATAGTTGGTTGGTGTCACTGGTGATCCAAAGGTTGAGGAGGAGGTTGCAAGAACTTTGAGAACAAGAAGCTGTACTGGTCTTCCACATTTGGTAACCTGTGTTAGGGCATCATTCTGCTGATAACACTCAGCAGCTTAACTAGCACCTATTGCACACCCAAGTGCCACCAAGTATGAGATTAGATTTCCTCTAACAAACTGTTTTGCTCTACCCTGTCTGAAAGACTCCACTGATATTAGATGTCCAACCTGCACAGAAACAGCCAATAGAGGAGATTGCTCTGTCTCCCTTTCCACAACAGTGCTGTGCTACGTAAAGCTGGAGGGTGACAGATAACTCAGTTCTTTATCGTTATAGAACTCCAAAGCCTCTGAATCTCTGAGGAGACTTTAAACATCAAGTTTCTGCCAAAAGCTTTAGCTAATGAATTGTCTACAGTATTATATATTTGCTGTGATATGTAGAGACCAAGATATATAACTCTTTTGGGTGTTTTTGATATTTTATAGCAAGTCAGAAAATCTACCCCTTAGATTATGACTGTGGAGGAGATGGAGGAGTATGAAGTGGATGACAGTACAGCCAGGTGTGCTGAGCAGACCTCTCCTTGTCCCAAAAAGTTATGGACTGTCATAGATTTGGGTATGCTCTTACCATTGCTGCTACCATGTGGTGTCTGAAGATAATGTGAAAATTAATAATATGATTTGCAAGGAAATCAAGGCAAGAGAAGCTTTGGCTTCTCAGTGAGCAAACTTGATCAAAAGAAACAGCATGAAACAATACATATAATGATCAGAGACACTGGGGAGTTTTTATTTCTATCAGTCATGTAAGTATTCAACTCTAATCTGTGAGTGAGCTTCCAACTCAGAGTAACAAAAAAAACACCCATTTTGTGAAGACAGGGTAAATTCATGTAGGTATTTCTTGTCAAAGAAGGTCAGACAGATAACTGGCATACCCATAAACTGTAACGTTACCTACCTGAAATCACGCAGTGCTCAAAGGAATGCAATATTCTAATTTGATTTTGGAAATGACCCAGAAAAAAAATAACAGTAACATTAAGTAATTTCCAATCTATTTTTTACAGTCAAATGCATGTTGTTCAGCGTGTCCAAGAAGTGGGCAAATCAACACCAACAGGCACTGGCTTTTAGAAGATGCCTCTCAAGTTCTTTATCTCTTGAATTAATCTGTCTTTCAAAAGCACCCATAACTGAGGTAGTAAAGAGCCAGTCCAAACAGAGATGATCAGTGAACCAAAATATTTGGTTGCATTAAAAAAGCTGTGATAATGTGTGTGGTATAAATGTTTAATTTTGTCTCTGTTTAGATGCAGGAGCAGAGGGTGGAGAAGTGTCATCATCCAAAGCCTTGCTGGAAAGTCAAGAGGAGGAAGGAAAACGCAATGATTCCTAACACCTAAGGACTTTTGGGTTCATGAATCCCATCAACAGACTTCCCAGTTTTCCTGTGTCACCCCTTCTGAAGTGTGGTAGCAACTTTAGCAGCACAGACATGACTTTGCAACACACTTGTACCTAGATGATTATGTGGATGGCATACAGTTCTTTCTACTGTCATCTTTCAAAAGCAATGTTCTGCATATCCAAACAGGAAGACAACTAAAGAATGTATCTCTTGTTTTCAGTTTTCATTCTTGTTTTGGTTATAGTATTCATCCTAACTAATCTTCTTTGACAGTTCCAATTAATATACATACCAAGAACTAATCCTGTTTCTTAATTTCCCAAAACAGCTTCTTTTCTGTGACACAGAGATGTGTTCACTCCCCGCAACGTGATATTAAGTATATATTAGATTACAGAAATTATCTGTAATTTATCTCCTGAGATTTTTGTTCTCACTAGACATATATAAATGGGTGTGAGAAAAAAAAATAATTACATAAAATAAAATTTTCTCCTGCTCCTGTTGCCAGAAGGTTTTATAAACTACTTAAATATCAGTGTTTGTTTTCAGACTCTCCCTACCTCTATTTGATTATGGCAGATCATCTCAGTTCTCCCACTCTTTGCGGTGTTGCCACTTCGGCCATTTGTTTTCATGCTGAATATTGTAGCTGTTCATGTGTAACTACAGTAAAGTAGGTATGTTTGTATATAATGAAAATTGTTTAATCTCACTGTGGAAATTAAATATCTATCATCTTTTCTGTCTTTGATTGATTTCTTAATGTTTCTCCTGTAGGACAATATTTAAAGCCCAATAATTTATTTTATTTCATCTGGATTTTGCTTTGTTGTTTGCTGATAGTGAAGATGTTTCAATCATTGTGATTTTTACAAAGATTTTAGGCAAAGTTTTTTCTCTACTGAAAGGACTTGTTTTGTTTTGGAAATCATGCTCCTGAAAATACTTGGCATTCATTCCCTTATTGTAGGAGGCTTAAGACTCAGGTACAGACATGAACCTTCACGATTCCTTGGGCAGCAGCCACTTACTTTCATGTAACATGTATGTCATGAAAATGGAGGAAACATCTCTGATGGGTACATCCCACATGTGACTGGTATTGCATCTATGAAATATTTGTGCAGTCTAAAACTGGCAGAGAGCTTGCAAAAGCTCAACAGAGCTTATAAGGCACAACTTTCATTCCTACTGTGCATTTACTCATACCCTGCCTTTTGGGGACCATTCAAGAAAGGATCCAGTTTAATTCAACTGAACTGACAATTAGTTGTCTCCTCTTAAACCTGTTTTCATTTAACAAATGCAACATCCCAATTTTTTTCATATTTGGAAAGGTAAAATAACTTACTCCACTGGATCTGAACAGGAGGCTTGAGAGGCTGAACTAGCTGACACTGGAGGACCAGAGCTGAAAACCCCAGCGGACTGGAACTAGGAGGGAGCTGTATTTGTGGTACACACCCTTGTTCTGGGTTGTAGTCTCATTCTCCTATACCAGCCTCCTTTATAGCATCACAGTACATAAAATTGGTGAATTAGAAGAAGCTGTGGTGATCCCATCAAAATTAAGTGTATGAGTATTACTGAAACATGAGTCTTATATGCTTTGCTCTTCTGGGTCATGGCCTATATAAAATTCTACACTTCTTTCACAGTTGTAGCACTGGATGTATTTAGTTTCTTCTCTGATACAATACAGACATTGAAATTTGGGTTACATGAATAGATACTTTAGGTACCTTGTTAGTCTAAGCTAACTTGAAATTTTTTTCTATTAACACACCAATTATGGACCAGCTGAATTTAGCAAATTATTCATGCGCTAAATTCTATGTAAAAAACCCCCAATCTATAACTATATACATAAATGGCATTAACTGCTCACAATTGTTTACAACTAGTCAAGAATGCTCAACACCCTGGGGAATTTATTGTAAGCACTCCGGTGTTTACTTTGTACTTGAGCTGTATGAATCTATTAATGAAAATATGTTGCATAGAAAGAAGAATTTTAGCAGCATATTTGAACAAACATAGTCATAAAAACTAAGATTTAAAATGCAATTTAATTAAAAGTGAGATGAGCATTTTTTAAAGATCTGTGATATGTTATACATGTATTATCTAATTGCAAACTAACCAAGTTACAAACACAGAAATGCTTCTTTGCTCTGTGCGTATACAGTTTGTGTCTAAACAAGTATTAGTCTAGACTGCATGAGAGATCTCTTTTTAGTTAGTTGTAGCAGTAGGAATATTTAGTTATGCCTGGATTTTACCAAATTTCTCCAGCTGTGAGTCAAATGCATATTTTTGACCAGTATAAACTGGCTCACAAACTGACTGATGTGGGAGACATTGTACCATGTGAACTTTGGTCTTTGGAGCAGAGTTTATTAGTCAGGCAGAAGGGAACTCACCACTTTAGGCCTGTCTGGGGGGCTTTATGCCATGCTGTCCAGTACTCTGGGGCTTGGACAGAGTTACTGTCTTAAGAACAGCTGGAGTTGGGGAAGCTTTGGTTCATTTTCTTGTTAGTGTGCTGAAGACAGATAACAGTTCTATGTCTTCATCTGAGTCTGTAAAGAGCAAATGAAGTGCTTCTGAATATGTTTGTCACTGAGCCAGTTTATCCAGTTTCAACCATTATCCAGGCTGTAGCACCCTTCCTCAGTTCTGCTAATGGGTAACTGATAACAGTGCATTCTCTTGGTTCACATGGCCACAGTGTTATGCCTGAATAAAACATCCTTAATTTTAAATGCAGAGGGGTTTCACAGGAGTCAATAGAACTACTTAGGTGCCTAAAATTAGGCACATACTTAATTACCTTGATAAATGACAGCAGCAAAACTTCTATTAAGGTTAATCTGGTATTATAATGTATTAATCCCAATTTCCATTCCAGAAAGTTTGGTACAGGTAATAGCATCTTTTTCATCATCTTACAGCACTATCCTAGGCTTTTGTAAAGCAAAGAATTTTATATTAGTACCAAGCAAAAAAAGCAACTTCGTTGTCTCCATATTTTGAAACATAATGAAGCAATTATCCATTCTTACCCACTCAGCATTAAAAAAAAAAAAAATTAAAAAAATATAGGCAGGAAGCACCCTTGAAATTTTATTGTGCATCTATAAAACAATTTAGGTATTTTGAATATATTGAAAAATTGCCTTGATATTTTCCAGATGTCATTAAGAAATTATAACTGCACCTGACTGTGGAATTAAATCAATTCCGATATTTTGGTGGTTTAGAGTCTTTTNTTGACTACTTAAAATTTACAAGAGGGCAGTGGCTATAAGAGGCTTAAACTGCACTTTACTCCTACTACCACTTTACCTACTACCATTAGTAGGCTAAATATCCTTTATGTATCACACATATAAAGAGGAATACTTCAAGGTTTAGCAAATTAGTATTAGTCCATATTCCTCTCTTCTGCTAGTGCTCTGTGTGTGATAAAGCCGATGAAACAGAATTGAACAAAGACTCCTCCATGGATTTTCTCCATGTGTGTTCAGTGAGCATAAGCCCAGATAGTGGTGAGTGTGAGTTCCTCCGAGTCCAGACAGCACAGACCAGTGGAGCTGAGCCCACCGGGGTGCCAGGGCACTTTCTCTGAAGTAGAAATATAGCAAAGGCTTAAACTGTCCTGCCATCTAGTGGGATCCTGAATTTACCAGGTGGGATATGCAAGGCAGTGGAGGGAAACAAGTTTGAGAGACCTCAAACCCAGGTGCACACTGGGCTGGTGAGAGGCAGAATGTCTCTAGCTGATCCAACATGTTCACTTCAGGAATTTTGCTACAGGCCCATAACCTTGGTGCCTCTGTATGCAGAAATCCATATGATTGCAAACAGGATGCATCTTGTGTTTCAACCCATAAACTTTTATTTTAAAGCAGGTATCCAAGTCTGGCTTGCAGCCTACCTTGCTTTAGGTGCCCACTCTGCAATTTGGGCTTGGGTGCGAATCCCACCACAGATGACTGTTTTGACCTTTTTTAGGGATAATTGTGTTTCATCTTCTCAACCTGAAGCTGTTCTACTTTGGCTAGTAAATAGCAATGGTTACTGACAGCTCTTCCTTTACTGCTTTGGTTTATTTCCCTCTTCAGCCCAGTGGGGACTATCCCAATGGATGTAAGCAACAGGAAGCCTGAAGGCCATCACTTCATCTTGGCATGTGCCACATCCCAATGCCAGATCTCTGGATTTTAGTGCAAGACTTACATTTGATGGAGAGTGTTGTGGGAGGTTTTGTTGTTATTGTTTGTGTGGTGTTTGTTTGTTTGTTTGTTGGGGGGGCAGGGGTTGCCTGTGTGCTGTGGGCTTTTCTGTGTTACTCGTATTTATAATAATTGCTTGCAATGAAAGAGCAGTGTTGTGAGGATTTAGAAAATCCCTACCAGTGCTTTATTCCTGGGGCTCTGCTGTGCAAGGATTGATGCTGTAAGTCCAGTGCTTATCATACACTGTATGGAAAAGCTACTCTGTGAGACACTGACTTGACCCTACTTGTAGGGCTTACTGTGCTTTTATTTCCAGACTCCTCGGGCATGTTTGTCAATGATACATCAGCAGTGTAAACATAAAAAGAAGGAGCATTTGAACTGCTGCTAATGCCCAGCAGTATTCCAGAAACAGTTTTCCAGTAAGGCATGCAGTTTCCTAAGGGTCCAGGAGCATTCCCGAGGGACGGGCTCCGCAGCCGTCAGGCGGCACCTCCCACCCGGCGGGCACAAGATGGCGCCCGAGCCCGCGCCAGCCACACAGCCGGGCCCTCCCCTTCCTCACAGCCTCGCCCTTGTCCGTCCCCCGGCTGCCCGGGCACGGCGGAGTTCGGGTCTCCTTCGAGATGATGGCTGCCCTGAGGAAGAGCGGGGTCTGTGGCAGCACCGCGGGACGGAGGACGGGGCTCCCCACGGGCGCCGGGTGCTGGCGGCAGAGGGCGCCCTTGCCCTGGCGCGCCTCGGCTGCAGCGGCCGCCGGTGCGGCTCGTCTCCGACACGGACCTCGGGCTCGTCCCCACATAGACCCAGGGCTCGTCCCCACAGGGACCCCCGGCTCGTCCCCACATAGACCCAGTGCTCGTCCCCACAGGGACCCTGGGCACGTCCCTACACAGACCCCGGGCTTGTCCTTGCACGGACCCTGGGCTCGCCCCCGCCCGGGCCCTGGGCGCCGCTACTCCCTCGGCTTCCCAAGCAGGAAGAAGGGGGCTCAAGAATCCAGTCCTATCCCATTCCTTCCTCACGTCTTGATTCGTCGTTTTCTCCGTTCAAAGCCTATATCCGTCTACTCCTTTCCTGTCTTCAAGTGCTCACCGCTTGCTTCACTCACATCTCAAGCCAACATCCACGGTTAGTGCTTTCAACACTCGGTACAGGAAACGACTCTCTTTAATTACCTCAGTATTTGCTAAAATAAGATGATGGAAGGACAACTCATTGCTGTTCCTCTCAGCAAATACTGGGTAAATTTTACTTTATCAGGCAGACTCATAAGAGACCCTTGACCCAGGCTCAGAACGGCCCTTGCCTCTAACACGGAGAGAGGGAGAGCTTCTGTGGAAAACAAATAACCTGTCATTATGCAAGTAGAGGTGGTGTTGCAATCTAAAAAAGTGCTGAAATAAGTTTCTTCCAGGCATCTTCTTTCAGACAGCCTTTGAACTTTGCATCTTTTTCTCCTTTTTTTTTCTTTTTTTTTTAACGTTGGCAGTTGTGGCTCAAAATGTCTAGGTAAATTTATAAAGGATGAAATGAAATGCTGGAATGTAAGATGGAATATATTTAAGGAGGGGAGACAAAGGGTAATGAGGTGGAGTTAAAGGCATGAGAGTTGCACCATGTTTCCTCTCCCTAGCCCTTCTTTTATCAGAACATCTGAGCCAGTCATGGTGCAAGGAAGTCAGGCTGGTCCTGCACCCTCCACTGGTTCTGGACTCTGGATGTTTTGAGCTCTGGGTGCAAGGCTGATCACTCAAGAAAGTTTCAAAGGTCTGGAGGAAGATGCTATTAGGAGCCTTGTTTAAATATTACAAGATTAGTTAATGATTTTGACTGTACAGGGTCTGGTTTATGTTTACTGTTGCCACACTGAGGGAGAAACCTGTCATAACACGTACACATGAATGTATGGAATTAAAGGAACAGTGGCAGTATCTATACCTCCCCACTCATACTTAGTGCAGTACAGTCCACAAAATGAGTCCCATGATTATCCAGGCAGGGACTACATGCCTGCTTTCCTTTCTGAATATATCTGTATTTCTTCCCATAACAGGCTCTGGGATTGGCAAAGTACGAACTCACACTTAGCAAGTGGGATGTGTTTTTAAATTTCCTGGTATAGACTTGTCTATTGTGACCATCTCATGTGATTTCTTGCATAATTCAGGATATAGAACTTCTCTGAATTACTTCCTGCATCATGTCCAATAGATGTGGTTGTTAGCATAGTTTACAATTTGCAGGATTGAAAAGTTTTGTAAGGCACTTTGAAAGCTGGCCAAAGGCGTAAGTCTCCTCACAGGTAATATGCACTTCATTTTTAATATAAATTTCCGTAGGTTTAACTTTCAGTGACTGGAGTTTTGTGTACCAGACTGAAGAGTCCACTGTTTCTCTGGGATTATCTCCAAACATCCAGTATGACCAAAATTTTCCCCAAGCTTGTCTTGGTACTAGTCCTTATTTAAAGCTTTGAGCTATTGTAACCCTGCAATACTTCAAGTTGCTCAAAAATTTTGTGTTCCAGGAAGTTTATGTATTTAGGTTCATGAAAACTCAGAAATGAGTCAGTGCTTGGTCACAAACCAATATGTGAAGCAGGGATATGGTTGCACTCTTGAATGAATCAAGTTAGGTGTGTAATTCCAGCTAGGTCACCCAGCATGAGGTTTCATTTCAAATGCCTGATCTGTGTGAGGCATTTGTTCATCCATGACAGGCACATAAATTGATAACCTAACTAAATTATTTATCAAGGCTGTGGAATTAATATATTTCTCCAGAGGCACTAACACTGCTCTTTAGAACTTCTGAGGAAGCAGCTTGCTCTGGGTGAGAGATTCCAATTTAGAGGACACAAATCCAGAGGAGTGTGGCTCCAGCTGCATCTGGGAGATCATGTCTGGCTCCAAAAGGCTGTGACTGTGTCCTGTCAGTCCCTAGCTCAGTAGAACAGAGGAGGACCTAAGGAATATCCAAATGCAGGTAGTTAAGGAACTGAGTTTGAACTTTGCATCTGCTTTACAAATTCAGTAGTTGTTTTCTTAAATTCTTGAATTCTTGAAATGCAGTCAAATAAACCTGATTTTACCTCTTGCCTAAATCTCAGCTGGTACTGAGAGTGATTTCGGTGTATTGTAGAAAATGGAATGCTTCCGCATGGACAAACTGAATGAAGGTACATTGAGCCATTCCAAAAATGTCTGAAATTCAGCCCTGCAGATTGCACAGTTGTTTCTTGTTTTGCTGAAAGGATTTACCTTGGGATTGATTAGCTTGAGATTTGTTATACTGAATCCCAAATAATCCCACTAATTTATTTATTTGACAGCCTCCATGGCATATTCTAGGGCTACAGAAAGAGAGCATGATATTTATGACATATAACAAGTTAAACTCATACCTATAACACTGTAAAATTTATATTGATTATGATAAAAATCATTCCCTCCTTCGCTATAATACTTGGACCATCTTAAGTAAAGAGGGTCCTTCTGCTCCACTAATATTCTCACCAGTACGAACCAAACACCAAATCTTCATGTCTCTCAGAATCAGCTACAACAGGTCAAATGCAAGTCATCTAATCTCCTTAAACCGATGTAGAATTTTTCCATTCCTCCTAATAAGAATTATTTTAGTTTAGTATGTTCATAGTATTCACATGCCTTCTAAATTTCTCTGACTCATTATTACCCCTGAAATAGTCAGGTTGCTTATTTATACAA
Organism: Pycnonotus jocosus; assembly: GCA_013400435.1. Taxonomy (NCBI): domain Eukaryota; kingdom Metazoa; phylum Chordata; class Aves; order Passeriformes; family Pycnonotidae; genus Pycnonotus; species Pycnonotus jocosus. The sequence continues at coordinate 170,870 of VWYP01030570.1, read as the reverse complement.
CTTTGTTTCTTTCTTCCTTATATATGCCCATGCTGAAATTGTAAGTCTGGAAAGCTGATTTCTTGTATTGCTTTTTACAGTGACTAGACAGCCATTGTAAGTGACACCCAGTATTAGGCATTTCTGTTACCGTTTTAAAGCTTTTAAATAGTTTTTCTATTCTTAAATGTAAAAGAAAGGAAAGAGAAATATTAAAATAACAAAGGCCTAATGGCACAAAATTAAAGCAAATGCATCTTCAATAAATTGAACTGGAAGCCAGGAAGGTGGCTGGCTTTAATGCAGGTTAATTCTTTGAGGAGAATGTCTGGCTTGAGTTATCTAACTGTAAGTGACACACTAATATTAAACAAAAGATAACAACCTCCCAAATGCCTTTCAGAAGCAGAGAACACCCTGGAGATATTTCATAGCATTTGCTTACTTTAAATCATTGTCAACCAGCTGTCCTCCCAGCTTAAACCAATCCAAATATATGTCTAATAGTTCATAATGAGGTATTAGTGGGTATTTACTTTCCAGGACTCTCCTAATCTCATGTCACACCAATTTGTAACATAAGAGAGAGTCCACAAGAATGAAATGCATGATCACAGACCACTTCGTTTTCACCAATTAGCAACCAACACCAGAATTAGACCTTAACATGACTTGTGTCTAATGTTAGCCTGTCCTGGCATTATTTTGCTTGAGGTTTACAGTGGCAGGAAACCTGCTGAACGTGTTCCTAAGTTTAGCCTAAGATATGTCATGCTCTTAGAAAGGACATGGTGTAAACATATTTTTCCTGCTCCTGCCTGCATTACCTAGCACCTTGCCTGTCATCTGGTCCAAAGCTCCAGCAAAGCCCTATGGCATCTATGCAGCACAAAACTAGATTCATACAGATGCTTTGTCCCTGGGGCCATTCTGTGGCCATTTGCTGGCATAGCTGCATAATTGGGTGTCTTGTGAGGCATTTATCTCATGTTGAACCTGGGATTTCTAATGAGCTGTCCTTTGATAGAGTAAATAAACCCAGGTATTTTCTGTGACTCACCAACAGCTCTGAGATGGTTTATTTTTATTAGGGGGATCCGAAGATCTCAGACAGCTAGAGGACATATGAGATAATTTTAGTTAAGAACATTCTACTGGGCTGTTTGACATTAGGCTTTTCTGCAGCACCAAAAAAGAAATCACACTCAGCCCTGAAGTAACATCATCCCATCTGACACAATAGCTAGTAAACTCTGTTCATTTTTTTTTTTACACTGATATCAAAGCCGCACAGAGATTCACAGCAGGGCTTCCAACAAGCTTAAAATTTGCTGAGAATACCCTTTCATGCTGTCCATAAATAGAGGAAACTTCTTTCAGCTGTGCATTATTTTCTGTTTCCTTAATTCAAAAGTAGCCCCCCATATGTTTCATAATACTAAGAGTTTATAGAAATGCCTAAGTGAGCTGGGACAGCTAAATCCTGTTGTCTTTCAATGGAATTCAGTTCCTAAAAGGTCTCTGAATGCCTACGTCTGCTTTCGTACCAGGGAAATTAGGCCCTGGTATCACTGCTGCACTTTGTTACACATATGGGTACAAGATGCTCTGCAGTTCTTGGACTTCCATTGCCAGAAATGTTTGAATAATGCAATCATCACTACATTATCCGGAGGTCTTATAACATAGTATCCCCTTAATATAGTATTCCTGGTTATTGTACAACAAAGATGGTGAAAAGACAGAGATTGAACTGAAATGCTGTAGCAAGAGAGCCCTATCTGCATTCTATCCAGAGAGGGACAGAGCAGGAGGATGGATAAACCTGACTTCAAATATTAACCTCACCAATTTCCCTACTTTTCTACAGCCTTTAGTGACTGGCTGTTGTGATTAGATGCTCACCAGTTCCTGACATAGATTATGAGGAATCCACACATGACAGAACCTCATGGTCAGACTTTTCTACCACAGCAGCCTGGTGACCATCCTGTGGTGCTCTCTTCCTCCCCACACCCTTTTTTTTTTTTTTTTTTTTTTTCTTCAAAAATTTTTTTTTTTTCCTGAAGAAGATTTTTCTTTCAAGTATAGAATAAAGGCTGAATGAAGCTGACAGCCTCATTCTCTGAATGTCTGAGGGCATGTGAAGCAGGGATATAACAGGGGAAAAAGTAGCCAAAAGCAGGTTGTCTGTCCAGTATTTGAAGGCTGAAGGCTAGAGCAGTCTCACCAAATGGCCTTTGGAAGCAAGGATTACTCATTACACAGGAATATCTTGCTACAGAATTTTCATCTTTTAAGCAAACCTTGTACAGAGAAGGCAGATGTGCTTACTTACACTGCTCAGGCAGTGTAAAGGAGAATTAATCCCTGTCTGTTCAGAATCTCCAGAGATACTATTTGTCACAGGAGTACGCAGTCTGTTAAAACCATCCAAATTCTGACACCACAATAGAAACTCCAAGCTGGTCTCTTGTGCAGCAACCTAAAATGCACACCAGGTCAGTGTATTTCACACCGTGATCTCTGTTTCAGCCATAGCAAGGCATTTATGTCAGCCAAGATGACTTGTACTAGTTTTTGGCGTTGGCATAACTCTTGCATAAGGGTCCACAATCATACACAGGGCATAAGAGGCTATGGAAAACATTTTGAACTGTGGCTTGTCACCCCACAAAGGAGTCAATAATGTAACATTTCCTACTGTTGATTTACCCTGGTCCCAAATCATCACTAATGCAGACATGGAATCTCACCATCCCAAAACGTGATGTGATGACTCTGGCAACCTATTCACTTAAGAAGGAAGGTGAACATTTTCACAGATCCTGTTTTATATTTGAAGCATGGTGAAAAGTGTTAAAGAATGTATTTTTCTTAAGAAATTCTTATATGCTTCCTTCCCCTTAAGGCTGGGCCACCATACTAGGTCTTATTTAAATACACTGAGAAATCCTGGCAGAACAGAGCTGTCCCATCACTGTAGGTATGAGTACTTAAATTATGAAGGATCCTGAAGAGGCTGCCTCCCAAAGGCCAGGCTGAAGCACTGTCTGGAAGAAGGTGCAAGGCAGAAGTGTCCTTGAGGAGTCCAGCTACCAGGAGTGGCACTGAATCATTTTCAGGGGTTTTATAGCACAAAGTCCTTGAGGCTGGTTGTATATAAGCCCCAGGGAGCAAAGACAGCAGGAGCTTTCCCAGGCTCTGTGCACACATCTGCACCAGAATAATAAACAGGGCCTCCATGGGTACTGCAAACAAAATCTGTATGAGCAGATAACATTTTCTTGTCAGTACTGGGAGAGGAGACACTGCCAGTTCACGAGGATATTGCTAAAATAATTTAGAATTTAATATCACAGAATCATATAATGATTTGGGTTGGAAGGGATCATCCAGTTACAAGCCCCCTGTCATGGTCAGGGATGATTCCACTAATCCAGGCTGCTCAACGCCCCATCCAACCTGGCATGCTTAAATTAAAATCCCACCAAAAGCATCATTTGCCTTACACCCAAAGAATGTGCCATACTACAAGAGCCTGAAAGAAATGCAAATGATGGTCAAAAACTTATTTTAAAATATTAGAAAATATTCTTGATTATTTATATTTTGTATGGCTGAACTAGGTGGAAAATTGTTGAGGTTTTGTTCCTAAATCATGTAAATTCTCTTTTACTCAGTTGCTGAGTTTAGTTTCAAGAGCTGAAGTGCTTGATTCACTATTCTGGAATCCATCCAAACCATAGGTCAGGAACACCATGGGATGTCCCACAGAGACAGGCTGCTTTCTGGAAAGCACTCACAATGAGACAAGATGACCAACCAACGTCTTTAACAAATTTCAAAGAACGACTAGAAAGAAGACATTCCCTCTCTTGCAGAAAAGAAAAAAGAAAAAAGAAAAAAAAGGAAAAAGAAAAAAAAAGAAAAAAGAAAAATATTAGTTTTAAGCCCTTTCCCTTTTTCTTCATTCTTAATCTCAAAATTATGATAGTTATGGAGCCAAGATGCTGTTTCAAGCCAGGAACAGCAAATACCAAGTTCAGACAGCATCCATACAGATGCCATTGTGGGAAAAGGGATCTGCACTTGGCCAGCACGAAAATGGCCTTGAAAATCTTCATGGGAAAACTTCTGGAGCTGGTGTTCTGCAGTAGCATTACGATCCTGTGTTTTCACTCGGTAGCCCTTCACGCTGGGTGCCCGCTTCTCGTTTTGCTCCCGCGTTCCTTTAACAGCGAGGCGGGCGGACAGGAGTGCCCCCGGGGCGGCTCAGGCGAGGCAGCAGGTGGAGGCAGCCCCTCTCCCTCCCCCTCCACATCCTGCCGAGTNCCGGGCGCCGGCTTTAAATGCGAGGCGGCGCGGCGGCCCTGGCGCTTCTGCTACTCTCGGCACCGCGCTTGGAACACGCAGCCGGCCGCCATGGTCGAGGCTTTCTGCGCCACCTGGAAGCTAGTAGACAGCCACAACTTCGACGAGTACATGAAGGCACTGGGTAGGTACGGCTGGCCGGGAGGCGGCATTTTATGAAACCTTGGAATTTTTCATCATCTAGGAAAAAAACCCAAACAAACTGAAAAAGCTCCCCGCGGTTGCCAGAAGTGTAAGTGGGACATTGGCAGCAGTGGTGGTGATGGAGGGGTGATTTTGGCGGTTGTGCTTCTATCCGTAGAGGTAATTCGATGCTAATCATTCACCTGGGGGAGCGGGTGTGTTTGTGAGGGAGAGGCTCAGGGAAATGCCCCCGGGCGAAGGGAAGCGTGTGAAAGACGAGCACGTGCTGCCTGAGTGTAAGTTTGAAACAAAACAAAAACCCAAACAAAAACAAACAAACAATCAAAAAACCAACAAAAAAGAAATCACTATGCTGGAGCGATAAGGAATAGAAACTGAGCAGCGGAAGAGGTCGCGGCCGCGCGTGTGACCGCGGACGGAGTGCGGTGCTGCCGTGCTCGGCGGCGAGAGAGCGCGGAGCTACAGCTAGGAGGACAGTAGCAGTGGGTACTCTCGGTACAAGGGCCCCAGAGAAGCAGAAAGCAGCGTTTCACAGGGGTAGCTTTCAGCTGTAAAGTGGGGTGAAAGATCTCTGTACTTCGATCTGTGGGGGGAAAAAAATCCCGAAGTTTGATGTATTTCTCTTTTCTTTTGAATGGTCTAGGAGTGGGGTTTGCAACACGGCAGGTGGGGAATGTGACTAAACCCACTGTGATTATCAGCAGCGAGGGGGACAAAGTAGTGATCAGAACTCAAAGCACTTTCAAAAACACAGAAATCAGCTTTAAACTCGGAGAGGAATTTGATGAAACTACCCCCGATGACAGAAACTGCAAAGTAAGTGAACTCTGGCGCTGCAGTCGCCTCTCTTCCCTTCCCCGCCCCCCAGACTCTTCTATTGGTAGGGTCAAAAGAAAAAAAGAAAAGTAACTTCTGCTGCTACTAGTTATAGCACCGCAAAGGACGGGGAAAAAAGGGGCAAGATTGAGTCTTGCTTGCCCTGCCTGCTTACACCATGCCTTTTCTGAATGTATCACGTTACAGCTCCCTGTCTGTCTTCAATGTCGATTGTGTTCATTGCCCAATTTTGTCACAAGCCAAATATCATTTGGCATTACTTTCCCCATTCAAAATAGTCAGATGCCTCTTTTCCTGCACCTTTGGGGACTTAACATCAAATATTATTCTAAGGCACATTTGGAGCAGATTCTTGTGAGACTGGAACTCAAAGGAAACAACTTTTTCATCCTTTGACACAACAAGAATTGTGTGGATTTCATGCTTAAAAACGAGGATGATTCATAGCCTTAGCTTTAAAATGGCTGGGACTACTTTATCATTCTAGATCCACATCCATCTATTGAAGAGAATTCAATAGAACAGTACATGCTGAATGCGTGAGCAGAATCCCAAGTACCTTAAATAAAGGCATGTCTTTGTGTTTCTTGGTATCTCACAGTCAGTTGTGACCCTGGATGGAGAGAAGCTAGTGCACGTACAGAAATGGGATGGCAAAGAGACAAACTTTGTGAGAGAAATAAAAGATGGCAAAATGATAATGGTAAGTATAGAGCACACTGAGCATTTGCATGCACTGCAAACACTTCCAACTCACCCTTATCTCAAGCTTTGTGAACAGTGTGACTTAGACACAAACCCTTAAACTAATTGGTGGGGAAAGCTAGCAGAGATTTAAAAAATATTTATTTTGGTTTGGTTTGTGTCTTGTTTTACTGACAATTAGAAAATTACTAGTGGCTTTAGGCAGGCCAGTCTGTGGATTTCCAGAGTACAGATGTTCTCTTTCTAGACTTTTGTGTAAATACCCAAGAAAAAAGTCCTGGTCAGCTTGTAAATGATACAAAGTTCTTGATTATATAGGAAATTATCAGTTGCCAGTGGTGATTTAGACTTCTTTAAAAATTTGTTTTATGTATGCGCACATAAATAGTAAATACTTACAGAGAACAAGTAGTTTGCTGTGAAAATAAAATTACGATATTGCAGGAGCTAATAGCATTTTCATATTTAGTAATAAAGGATTTAGTTCTCCTGTCTTGTTAAAAACTAAGATAAACAACAATTGTATGGAGAAAAGTCTGAGTTTAAATTCACCTGCTTTTCCTGACTTTTTAGAAACATATTATGTGGTGAATAAATGTTGCAAGTTACTAATATCCAGAATAGCACTTTTTATGGCACAGAGATTTAGCTTTCAAAAATATGTCTTTAGCTGCACTAATTTATCAGACTTAGTTGTTGGAGAAGACCAGTTATTTTGTTTCCTAATTACTTCAGAGAGTATCTGTGTGGATGAAGACTCGCAAATAATGCAAACTTTAAAGCATACTGAAACATAACTTGGCAAGTGTTTCAAGGGAAAACACATACTTTGCTCTTTGAAGCAGCTATGCACAAATCACAGCGATACAGAAAATATTGTCCTTTGGAATTTGAATACAAAGAGGTGCCCTGTTCTACTTCAGGAAATACCTCCACAATGTACACTATAGTTGGTGTTCTGCTCAACTGCAGTGACTAGAATATTTGGTAGTTCTAGCTACACAAGGTACAGAATACATTTTTTTAAGACAATGTTCCTAGAGTTCATATTTATGCATAACAGTGTAGAGGCCTTGGAATTTCAAATTGCATGTCTTAGTGGGATAAGCATTGGTAAAGTAAGTGTTAAGTCTGTATTAAAACAATGCTATATTTAAAAAATTAAACAGTAAGTTAAATTTTTAACAACTGCCTTGTAAATATGCATTATGTGTTTCTTGGGTGTGCAAGCAGCAAGGAGAAAGTATAATTTCTTATGGGAACCACAAGAAAGCTAAGGCTTGGCTTCTTGTTCATTTAAAATGTCAGTCTAAATCTATTTGTTTTTTTATAAATTACATAATGTAAACCAACCTTGATCTAGCATGGACTTCATGTTAAACCATTACAGAAAACGATCCAGCCTCTAACATGTCTGTCTTTTCCTTGGACTTGCAGACTCTCACCTTTGGTGATGTGGTTGCTGTTCGCCACTATGAGAAAGCATAGAGTATACCTGACTTCTGTCCTGATGTTACTTCTCCTGGATGGATTAATGTCCTGTCCATGATTGATCGTAGCTAAAATGCACATTTCTGGAATGAAAGGTTAATAGAATTTTGGGTTGGTTTTTTTTTTTTTTGGGGGGGAGGGAGGTGTTTTTTATATTAAAAAAAGGCCATCAAATTGGCATGCTTGTGCTGTATAGTGAAACAGGTTAAACTTGGCATTAAATTTCTGAAACACTTGCTTTTTTTTTAACAGTAAATGGGAAATATTTGAATTGTTTTGGAATGCAATTAAAACATTTTTTGAACCTGTGCTCCTTTTGTATTTAATCGGTTAATATTCCGGTGTCTCAGAGGGAGGTGTTCAAAGTTCCTGTTTCTGAGTTAAAGGCCAGAAAAGGATGTGGTACACAATGATGCAGCAGCCTTTCTATGCAGTGTAGAGTACTTGGGGAAATGAAAAATTGAATTTGATGGCTTTTTGCTGGAGAAATCTAAACTTAACTGTATTTATGTAGACAGAGAAGTGAGATGTTCACATAAGTTTCAGCTCTTCTCTTTGCTGGGAACTTGTTACTAAGTGCAGGTTAAGGTCAGTAGATTCACAGATGATGTTCCAGAGTTTGTAGAGTTTTGGTTTTAATAGTTAAAGGGTTTTTAATTTGTTTTGATAGGTTTGAGGGTTTTTTTTTTTTTTTTGCTAATATGCAAATATTGAAGTCTTTTACAGGGTGGGAGGAAAGGCTCACCATGGTCACTCCCTTACAACAATCTCTACAGGAATGGGAGGAAAACAGTACAACATGAACCTACTGCACTTCCCTCTCAGAGCTGTTCTTTCATAGCTAATATGTACAAGAGATAACATTTTGCACTGTGAGCAATTTAAAATAAAATGCTTCTTAAATGAGAAATTAAAACTTTATGCCTGAACAATAGATCCCTAAAAGGCTGGAGTGAGAAAAACTGCCTCACAGTTAGGAAAACTGAAACTTTTGAGATTTTTGGCAGCATGGAGGAGATTGTTTGGAGAGTCCATGTTTTCTACACACTTGACTCAGAAAACCACATAGAGGTGTAGCTACCTTACAGCCTTGTAAACAAAGGCAAAGCTGAGCTGTGGATTTAGCTGGTCATTGCTGTGTGGGTGGCTGCAGCCAGAGGTGCAGGAGGGGCACCTTGCCCAACTTCCCAGGCCTCATCCTTCAGATCTGCCTTATGATATAGGAAGAGGCTTCTCTGGATAGATAGGGTAACATGGGTAACTCATCTGATAGAAGTTCACACATAACTGGCACCTACCCCACACACAAAAAAAATTCAATGTTGTTAGCTTTATTTTTTCACAAAAAATTTTGAAAGGAGTATTCAAGTCTATTTTCTCTTGTGGGAAACACTATACATCTAGAAGACAGAGCCCTTAATTATAAACCTTTATAAATATGTTTATTTGGTGGATATTGATATTTTTAAAAAATCTAAAAGCTATCTCTTTTTAAGCAGAGAAATAACAAGTAGAATGTGATCTGGTGGTATGGGGAGCTCCACTCTATGCTTTGGGCTGTTTTATGGGTATAGTGCAAGTTAGTTTAAAGCAGCATCTTCTCTCCTTTGGTTTTATCAATCCATTTAATCCTCAGCTTTAGTACCTAGTACAGCCTTCATCTGCCTCCCCTCTGCTGCTGCCTGCTTGCCTGTGGGTGCATTTGCCACATGACTGTTTTTACCAGCCACCTTTTCTCAGAAAGCTGGGAACAGCTGCTTTTCCCTCTTCACTGGAGTAAACAGAATTGCTTTCCCAATACTGCCATTTATCTGCAGAGCAAATTATTTTTGAGGTCATGAATTAAAAAACTTTTTTTTTTTTCTTAATTACTAGGAAAGGAATGCAGAGGCAAATTGTTAAGCTTTGGTTTACAAATAAACTCTGAATGGTAAATATTATGCATTACAGTCACTTTTAAACAAACAAGATAAGTAGCCCTTTAAACAAAAGCTACTTTTCTCTATTCTAAATATAAACCATGTTAGTGTCAAATTAAATAAGGGAGAGAAAAGTGGAGAAGTGGTGCCTCTGAAGTAACTGATGCTGCTCAGAGGAGTGGGAAAGAGAGGAATATATTGACACATGGGGCTTCCAGCTGCTGCTGACACAGTTTTGCAAAGCCCTGACAGGAACAACACAATGAGTCATGGGACATCTCAGGGTAGCCACAGGATTCATGACATTATTATTGTGATCTTCTCCCAAAACTGACACCAAGTATTCTTCCTCTATATGGAACTACTCTGACTTCAATAAACAGCAGTTCCAAAAGCCTTGGCAGTGGAGATTTGTATATACAATATACCTCATCACTGCCCTTAAGCTGTATTAAAGGTGTACTTGATAATATTTTTTATCAAGTTGGGTGTTTCTGGGGGTTGATTGGTTTGTTTGTTTTGTTTTATTTTGTGTTTTAAAGTCTTTTAAGTAATCGGGGTCCATTTTTACATGTATGCCATGAGAAACCTTCCCTCCAAGAGATGCTTGAGACTGGTGTGGGGTGTCGAGCACAGCCTTACATCAGCCTGTGCCTGGACTTCCACCCTGCCCGCGGCCAGGCTTGGCCCCTGCGAGCTCTTTAGCGCTGACCCGGGGGTGGCACCTCCTGAAGGTCACCCCGGGCACGGCCCGAGCCGTCGTCCGACAGTGGGGTGGCGGCCTGGGGCGGCTTCTGGCCCCGAGCGGTGCGGGCGGGGCGCGGTGGTTTCCGGCAGATCCGCGGAGGGCCGGGGCTTGCACAAGCCGTCCGGAGCTCGCCTCTTTCCCGGCCCCGGGGCGGTCACACGAGCAGAGCCGTCGGCGGGCCCGGCGCTCCCGCACGGCCGACATGGAGCTGCGGGTGGCGCTGGGGCTGGCGCTGCTCTGCTCCGCGCTGGAGGCGACGCCGGCCGGCCC
>VWYP01030570.1:93476-160359 GCA_013400435.1 Pycnonotus jocosus | reverse complement strand
GAGGCGGGCTGCGCGGCCCCCGCTCGCTGCTCCTTTCCCTTCTCCTGGCACTGCTTCCCGCACATAACCTGCTGCCGTAGCATTCCCTGTCCCAACTGGCTTCGGCCACACGTGACTGCTAGGTCAATCAACATGGTTCTTTTCAGGTACGGGGGGTTGGTATACACGGAGTTTATATTTAGTTGTCCGGGCAGGCCGGCGGGTGAGGTGAGGTGAGGTGAGCCCTGACACGCACTGCAAACACCGCGTTTGGGGGCTCTGCTCTGCTCTGCTCTGCTCTGCTGGCAGCAAACACACGCTCTGCCTGGCCTGATCCTGTCGGGGCGTGTGCAGGTGAGTTCTCCGAAATGGTGTCCCACAGAATTCTCATTCCATGTTACTCACACTTGCCTCGGAACAAGCACGCAGCAGTGTCCCAGCGTTTGTCTTGTCTCCTGTCTCCTCCTCTCTGAAAATTTTACGGATTTGGAGGATCACCTCTAGTCTTTGATTCCTGAAATAAAATTCCATGGGATACAGTCGTGTGGTGCCTGGTCAGCCATAGAGTGAGCATGTGACCTTGGGAAAAATCAATTTATATCTGTCTCTATTTCAAAACCACTGCCCCAGATACACATGTGCCTTTACGAAGAGCTTTGAAACTGACAGAAAGAAATTACTCTTATTTTACATGAAACTTGAAGGCTGATAGTCTAACAGACTTCGTTCGTCTTATTCAGCACATTCCTACACTTCTCAGCTCCTTTATCCTTGCAGTGCTATGTAACAGTGGTTGAGAGCATTTCAGCCTGGAAAGTAGTAAGGAAGGCTGACACGCTGCTCTATGGTGAGAAGCCCAGTCTCTGCACGCATGCTGTTTCTTGCCTTTCTTTCTAAACATCTTTCTTGTCATCTTTTACAATAGCTTCCAGCCAGGGAAGTTCTGCAGAAATAATTAAAATGCAGCTCCACTTTCTTTTCAAGTGGAGTGGAGAAGTCCTTCTATTGCTTCCTCTACTATCCAGTTTCCAGATTGCTATTAATGAAAAGGAGCTGATTTTTCAGTTTCTTCCAATCTCCATTTAATTTTTGGTAAATAGCATAAACCCATGCCTCTGCTTCTGTTTTTAGTTTTTCTAAGTAATCTACATGAAGGACTCAGGAAGACCTTGCCCACACTTATCAGGGACTAATCAACAATCTGTTAACTTTAAATAGGAGTAGCAGTAGATAAACTGGAGTAAACTTGGCATTACTCCTGTATATCCAGTTCAAATGCAAATAATGCATTTCCTTTAACCTTTGTTTTCTGAAAACAGGGCAATTCTGGCATGTATCTGACCTACATTTAGATCCGACTTACCACATTTCCCCTGATCGCTCCAAAGTTTGTTCTTCATCCAAAGGAGCCAATGCCTCCAATCCAGGCCCTTTTGGAGATTTTTTGTGTGATTCTCCTTATCAACTTATTTTGTCAGCATTTGCATTCATGAAGGATTCAAAAGAGCAGGTTTCATTCATGATTTGGACAGGGTAAGTGTTCAAGTCACTCTGCAGTTAAAGCTGGACAGCCAAATAGTTTGCATTTGCACCAATAGATTTGAGTTCAGTATCTCACAAGTGCTAGTTGTCCCTTTAGTTGTCCAAATGGCTATTAAGTGAAGTACTGAGTGGGAATATAAGGCCTCAGGAACAAGCTTGGATCTCTGTAATAACTGCTGGACTGTTCATTGTGATATTTACCATATGGCTATATTAGTGTGAGTTAATAGAAATGGTGCAAGAAGGGTGGGAAGTAAAGCAAAAAGAGTGGTCAGGGTAGTAACTGACTCATTGCAGACCTCTGTCGAGTAAGAACATTTACCTTTTCTGTTCCAGTCTTCAGTATTATTAAGTGGACTTAATAATACTCTCTCACAGAGATGTTACCTGTGGGGCTTTGTGTGCTTTAGCAGTGGGACCAGACAAAGAAGTGTGAAAGAGAGCAGCTTCATAGTACTATACTACCAAGGCATAGCACTGTGCCTTGTTACTTTCTAGGTAAACATAAAAAGTAGCATTGATTTACCTTTCTGCCATAGCAGAACTCTCAATTCTACCATCACACAATTTTTTAAGGCATACATCAAATGGATAATTTATCAAAGAAATTAGTATTTTTGAGTGTGAGAAGTAGTTTGCTTATGTTATATCCCTTATTTTTCCTGGGAAAGAGTGTTAAGAAGTATGAAGTCAAGTGATGAATTTATTTCACTTACCTTACTGTACTTAATTTTCAACAGGATATTGTTAAAAGGGAAAACAGAAACTAGCAATGATGTGCAGGTGATGAAAGATATATGTAGCACAAATAGCACAGTAGATCAAAATGATGACTTTAATTTCTAAGAAATCTTCATTATGATAAATATGAATTATAGGATAGACATTGTCTAAACAAGATTACTTGTTTGTGTTTTTTTAAACAAAAGCCTTTGCAGAGAGCCTTTGATTCTGTGATTTTAGTTATAGGGTATAGTAGTGCTACATGGTAGAATGTGGATATGTTTGCAAAATTTTTTGCTTTCCTTGTGTTGCTAACAAACCTTTGTTAATCAAGCCTTTTCCTTTTTCAGAGATAGCCCTCCTCATGTTCCCATAAAAGAGCTCTCCACGAAGTTGGTCATTAGCATCATTGGCAATCTGAGTTCTACAATTCGTAGTTTCTTTCCAGATCTTCAGGTTTTCCCAGCCTTAGGCAATCATGACTACTGGCCACAGGTAAAACAAGTTAAAATTTGTTTATACATCATATTGACTGTGTTCCTAACTCCTGGGAAGGCACATCTGAAAAATAAGAATTAATTATGTGTACCTGTTATTCTGGAAACAGAATTCTTACTACTCTTCAGTTAGCATATAATATTATAAATTGTTCCACTCTAGAACAGAAATTAAATCACTGTCTCTGTGCTCTTACCTTAGGAAACATTGATGCCAGGTAGAATCTGTACATGGCCTGAGGTCACACTAATTGATTGCTAATCATTCCTTATGGCTTAGGACCACCACGTGTCAACCGTAGTTAATACACATATACTTTTCTTTACTGTGTATGTCATGCATGTGTATACAGTAACTTAATCTAGCAGAAATTACATCACTGATGTAATGCCTGTGGTAAGTTTCAAAGCCTACTCAAAGGCCTACTGGAAATCTATCAGCTGGCATCACTAGATTTTTTTGTTGTTGTTTTTTAACCAAAGTAATGGTAGAATTTTTGTTAAAGTTCCCATAGTTTTGCCATGACTATTAAAAATATGTCTACTTTTCTTTCCTCATTGGACATTTAGGAATAATCACATTGATGATTCACTAGTTATGTGCAGCTGAGGATGGTGCTTTTTCACTTTGACTGTGCTGAATATTGTTCTTGGCATACTCAAAAGTAAACAGTTGCTTCATTTGTCCTTTAAAGTGTGTTGTGGGTCAATCTGGCAGCGCACTGGATCAGAAGCAAATGCTGTCATTGGATGTGAGGGGATCGGAAGGGATATGAAGCAGGTCAACTGAATTATTTTGTTTAAAATTCCTCGTGGGAATTCAGTAACACCCCTTCACACTCTCAAGGGTGTATTCCAGCTTCCTGTGGTATTTGATAGGTGTTTAATAGGCCTGTCAGGGTGTAGGTTGGTGCAGCAGGTGATTGTGTGATTGCTTGTGTCATAGCTGTTAGTAGTTCCAAAATAGGGGCATAGCAGAGGTGCTGAGAGACATGGCAAAGGAAATCTGAGAGACAAAATAACAGCTAGATATATATTGGAAGTGTGAGTGCACAAATCAAACTGACTTCAATCCTTTGTGTTCTTACTGTGGTAGTAAAGCTTTGGCTTTTCATATGCACTGATATGGGGACAGGTTGATTCACTAGAAACCACTAGGAAAGTATTTGGTTAAATAACACCTTAACTGAGGTGTCAAGCAGTGTTTTGTGTTCACTTTGTTTCATTTTTAAAAAATGTCTTAGCAGAGAATTGTTGTCATTCAGCAATCTCCTTTGATAAAGGAAAAAAATCCCTGCAAAAACCATGTAAACAAAATATAGGGACTTTTTCAACAAATGTGAATTTTGTTTGTGAAATTAAATCTGAAGACAGAAAGAAAAGATGCTCAGGAGGGACAGATGGGCAGCAAATAGAAGATTGAAACAAGCTGGTGATTGGAATAACTGGTGATTGTTAGTTCTCTCTGCACAGAGCCACTCAGGAGTGTTCCTGTGATACTTTGAAATGGCATGCTTCACCAATGTGCAGAATTGACATGCTTCTCAGTTACTGTTTGAAAAAGACAGTGGATCAGACAATCCCCACTACGGGGTCATTTCAGCTTGTTTGATTTTTTAATGTTTGTTTTTTGCTCTTTATGACATTTCTTTTTTTTTCTTTTTTTTTTTTTTTCCCATATGGATAGGCTTGGCAAATGTCCTGTAGACTGGAAGCAATATGGAACAAGCCACACACTGTAGGCTGTTCCACAGTGTAAAAAAGTGTAAAAGCTGTGCACTCACCATGAACCAAAGAATTTTGTTGCTCTCTTGTATTCTGAGCTGTCTGTCTTAACAACTGAACAGCCCTGGGTGATTTTTCTTGCAGAACACGTTAAAAATATTACTCAGGTTAATCAAGCATTTGGATACCTTTCAGGTCATCTATTGTGACCTTGGCCTTCCTACATAGTCTTACTTGTTTCGTACCCTTGCTCCAGTTTAAAACAAATCCCCAAACTGCTTCTAGCAGTTCAGAGAGCACTGACTTGCCTGGGCCCAAAGCACTTCAGTCCATAATACGGCCTCTTATCTGGTATCAGGTTTTTGCTGCTCTGTTAGTGACTGTTAGCTCTGGCTCAAAGCTGTCCTAACAACTCATGTCTGGGATCTGCAGTCAACAAATGTCTCAACAGACATCTGATTGCTCTGCTCCTAGACAGAGACTTACTGCCTAAACCTCTAATAATGTATTAGGTTTAGTTTCAGAGATCTTAGAAAGGTCAAATTTTATGTTTAAGAAAACATGTACTGCAACTTTTTCAATCTCTGGTTTTTGGTTTTATTTTTTTCCTTCTAGTACCAAGAGTCCAGATATTTTAGGAAAGGCAAGGATAGGCTGGTATCTTCCTGTCAGGGTTAGATCAGAGCATGGGTCTCATCAGGCCGTGGCTCAGACTGAAGAGTGCTACAGTCCTAATCAGAGCCAGTGGGAGAAAACATTGACAAAACTTTCTCTTGTACATTTTAAAATGCTTTCTTAAAAGGACAAAGAAAAAAAGGACATCATGAAAACATTTGTGAATTTCACCAGAATGTTTCTGGGGGCCACAGTGGAATTTTGTGGAGCTGCTATGAAACCCAAGTTACTTGAAGAAGAAACTTATATTTGTCCAAAAGACTTTATTTTTAGACTTTGACTTGCCAATTGATATATTTATTAATTTTGCAGAATGTGTGGTTTTCCATTCTGCTGTATTCTTAAGGCTTGACATATTTCTGGCATTAGTTTAATAATGCATTGACAAGGCCATGCAATCAGTTCTAAGTTTAGGCATTTGTTCCTGATCAGCAATACTGGATATTCAGAAGTTGATTTTTCCTTTCTTGAATTCCTCCTGGTGGTGACTGGATACACTTACAGGTAACGCAAGAGGTCAGGCAGGATAATTTAGTAGTTTTTTTGTCTGTGAATACCAAGACTTAGGCAGGTTCTCCTCTCTCACAGGACCAGCTTCCTGTAACTACCAATGAAGTTTACAATGCTGTAGCAGATTTCTGGAAACCTTGGCTAAGTGATGAAGCAGTCGATACTCTCAGAAAAGGTAAAGTATGACAGTAATACATTGTGAAGCTAGGGCTGAGATAATTAATGTTTCTGTGGATTTGTCCTGTTTGTGTAGCTAAGTCTCATAGGATGAGTCAGAACAATGGATTATTTGTGATCCTTCTCCTGGAAGAAGTTATTTACCTTTTTGAATGGCAATGCCTATATCCAGGATACATTTATTACTTTCTAATGCAATATTTGTCACTTCTTGTAATGTGTTTAGTGTTACTGACTTTGTACCAATGCATGTGAAATATCTTTCTGCTTTCGAGACCTCATAGCACTTTTTAGATGAGGGCATATGATGCACACAAAAACTTTACTTTGGTGGGAAAAAGTTATTAATATGTTGTTTCTGTTTTAATGGTATATACATTTCAGAGCATGCTGAATAGGTGTATTTTTATTCAGGTTATGGTAGCACATACCTGTGGTGATTATATCAATATTTGTGTGAGACTTAATAAACTGGCAGAATATTTATATCCTAATTAGAATATTTCTTTTTAGCAGAGGACTGAAAAGCTCAACCCAATTGCCAATCCACTCAAACATTAGGGATTTGGAAGTTTAATTTGTGTTTTTGTGTCCTGAATGAGAGCAAACTCTGGATAAGAGTGGAAGTAGAAACTTGAATAAAGATAATAAAACTCAAAGAGGCAGACCTTAAGTTAAATTATATTGTTATGCTTTTGTTGTGATGGCTCCATTGAAGTCCATGAACTATGAAGTTATACCTACTGAAGAAGCTCAGCATGCCATGGAAAATTTTGGGAGCAAGGATTGAAAAATGTGATCCTTAATTTTCGTCATATCATCAGTCTGAAGTTGAATGACTTTCAAAGATTGAGGCTACTAACCTCAAACAGTTCTTCCTGAAGGAGCCTGTAGGTTTGCTGTATTTCAAGAAGTATGGACCTTTAACAACTACTGTATCTGTCAATGTGGAAGAAATATTACAGGGCACTTTTTGCATGTCAGTTGGATAATTGCATCTAAATACTGTCAAATAAACACAAAGATAATACAGGCAAGAATTCATAAATAATTCAGTGTCCACTTCTAGTGAGATGTGGCTGAAAACATTATTAACATGTTCTATTGTGATAAGGTGACTGTGGCTTGAATAAGCATGATATTCCATTGGAAAGAGGAAAGTTGGGTATTTTGTCAGTGGTGTATTTTGATCGTAACATTGTGCTTTGAAGCTTTTAATTTGTCATATGATGTTGGTCTTATTTTCATAGGTGGCTTCTACACGCAGTTGTTTGAATCCAGTAATAGCCATCAACCACTCAGGATAATCAGTCTGAACACAAATTTATATTACAGCCCCAACAAGGTAACTGTGAATATCACTGACCCAGCCAACCAGTTTGCCTGGCTGGAGAAAACACTTGAAACCTCTTCACAAAAGAAGGAAAAGGTAGGGATCAGAAACAGAAGCTATCTTTATTTTTTTTCAATTTTGACCCAAAAAAAAAAAAAAAAAANTTTGACCCAAAAAAAAAAAAAAAAAAAAAGAGAGAGAGAGAGAATGAAAGTATAAACATATATTGTGTCTTATAATACACAGTGAAGTGAAGGTTTAAATTGCTGGCTTCTGATTAATTGATTGATTGATTGATTCGTGTGGGGATCGGATCATCACCTGAGCAACAATGTTTAATATGAAATGTTTACATTTTGCTACAGTGTTGCAATATTAGAATATTATATTACAATCAGGAGAAAGGAGAGATTTCCCTTCCTCAGGAAAACCTGCAGCATGTTAGTTGGTGTGTGCAGTTGGCACTAAGTTTCTACCTCAGAGGGGTTTGAACCATTTATCTGTGTTTCTAGTGACTCTGGCTCTCTGGTGCAGACTTTGTAGTACTCAAACATAAAATTTTTCTTCTGCCCTCTTGAGATGCCAAATTATAAGCCTTGCCCTAGTAATATATTTTTTCATTTGAAGTAATTCATAATATTTTCATTAGGCCTAAAATCATGCATAGATCTATTGGAACATCTTTTTCTCCTCGATAAGATACTAAATTAATATAATGAACTTAAGCAATCTTACTGTTGGGATTTTATATTAAAAAACCTGTCATGATTTGCAGCTTTTAGTATGCCACTTTTAAAGGCCGCCTTATTATGAAACTGATAACCACTTCTAGGATACAGCTAAGATTTAAAGTTTCAAATAAAGGTGCTAATTGTGCTTTCTGTATTTAATTCCTTAGGTGTATATAATAGGTCATGTCCCAGTAGGATACTTGCCATATGCAAGGAATACTACAGCTATCAGGGAGTATTACAATGAGAGACTGGTAAAGATTTTTCGCAAATACAGTAGTGTTATTGTGGGCCAGTTTTTTGGACATACACATAGAGATAGTATCATGGTCCTCCTGGATGAAGAAGGTAATGATGCTTGTTGACTCCTGAACTTTTCCTTCCTGATTAAAAGCAAGCTAATGCTTATGTGCATGCTCTTTCTAGTCAGCCTGTGTTATAAATAATTGAAAAAAGGAAATTGGGAAATACTGTTATTTATCTGCAAGATTTCAAGTCTCACACACTCCAATTTTATTTCCAAAGAGAACCTTGCAACGGTGACTGT
Organism: Pycnonotus jocosus; assembly: GCA_013400435.1. Taxonomy (NCBI): domain Eukaryota; kingdom Metazoa; phylum Chordata; class Aves; order Passeriformes; family Pycnonotidae; genus Pycnonotus; species Pycnonotus jocosus. Next base: position 151,920 of record VWYP01030570.1, on the reverse strand, counting down.
CTTTTGTTGTTGATGTCAGCAGAGACTCCCCAAGCTTCCTTTTTTTTTTTCTTCTTTTTTAATGAATGCTTATGCCTAGACAAGAATTTCTCGTCTTTCCTCTCTGCTCTCTCAGTGACATGGGCAAATTATACTAGCCAGTTGCTATTGTGTAATGTGTCAAAGGGAATGTTCTCAGGCCAGCTAGACATGCTCTATGTTCTTGTATTTCCTGCATCATTACTGTGCCTCTCTGCTGAGTTCCCTGCTGCTTCAAAGTTAATTAAGATAAGGGTAAGCAGGAGGTAGGGGAAAGAAAGTCTCTGCCTGTTGCATCTCTTAGATCAGCTAATTTCCCTTCAAGAAAATCACCCACGTTGAAATTTTTGTTTATTCCATTGAAATCCCTTAGTTCTAAGCATGGGCATGGCCATATGGAGCACTCTTAACATCTCTAACAGAATAACTCTAACAAGTTTTTTGTTCACCATAGAACAGTAAGAGGTTCATTGCTTTGATTTATGTAAAATACCCAAATGTTAAATGGCTCTTCATCTCTCATTTATATAAACTCATATGAGTAATGCCCAAAATGCTGACCAGGTAATACTATTCCAAATTTTTACCTTATTACATGGTGTTAGTCTCTAGCAAAAAAAGAATCCAGCCCAGTGAAAGAACTGGGTTGTTTTGGGTTTTTTTTTAATGATGCTCAATGCAGTCTTATACCTAATTTTTTTTACTGTGTCCTATTTGTTCATGAAATCATCATTGCTACTGCAAATTTCACTGGGAACAGACTGATCTTGGTGTTTGACATTAAAATTTGCATGTGCAAGTAACTACTTCCCAATTATTTTAGTAATTTTGCATCTTTTGACAAAATTTAAATAGTAATCAAATACACATTGTGTTTGTCTGTACAGTTTTAGACTGTCTTCTATTCAGGACATTTTCTTCTTGACAAAATTCCAGAGAATTCAAGATAAATGCAATATTGCAGCCAACACCAGTGTACTGAAATATAGCTCAGCTGTATTTCCTCCAGAAGAATCTACTGATTTCCAAACTTTCAAAACTTCTGCTTATATGTGGAGGCTGACCTTGTGATTTCACTGCTGTGACACAGTCAGAGATGGGAATAGTTAGGGCTTCCTTTTTGTTCCGCAGAGAACTTCTCAATGTCCTCACCTGCACATTCTGTCTCAATAAAACTCACATACATTCTCATGTTTCAGTTGCTGTAAAGGTTGGTGTTCACGCAGTAGGTGCTGGGCTACGCAGGGTCAAGTGATGAAACAGACCCTAGTGTTTCTAATAACATCATAAATACATAAGGCAACATGTAAAATACAGTATAGAAACAGCAACTAAACTTTAAAAAATATTTCTTTAGTGGAAATATACAAAATACAAAGACTTTACAAATAGGCAAAACCACTTTGCACAGGCAGTTGAATTGGTTGGGAAGCCTCTAGTATAGACAGGCTTAAGTGGTACACACTGGAGTTGGTACTGTGGTATTTCACACAGGGTTTGGTCTATCCACTGGAAATATAGCAGTGATACAGCTAAATCAGGTGAAAAAAATTCTAATGTCTTTAAGCCTGTTACTCTTGGTCTTGCTGTGTTGGTACTCTACAAAAAACATTTGTTTGAAAAAGAAATGACTGAAAGGAAACTGTTTCCTCAACTCTCCTTTTTCTGCAGAAAAGCCAGTCAATTCCTTATTTGTGGCACCTGCTGTAACCCCGGTGAAGAGTGTCTGGCAAATGGAGTCCAATAACCCTGGTGTCAGATTGTATCAATATGATCTTTTTGACTATAGCTTGCTGGTAAGTAAAGATTTTAAAGCATTGTTTAAGACTTTATAGTGTCAATAAAAATTACAGCAAGATGTCAGCCTTTGTGGTATTATGGCTGCTGGTGATGGAACTTTGGTGCTACTCTTAGTTTTTTTCTTCCTGGGCAAAGGAAAGGAAATCTGAAAGAGAACTTGGTTGGTCTTTCTGTGCCTGTAGATCTGCCCAGTACTTTCTGCTCTGTATCAACTATTCATATGATGTAGGATCAAAGACAGAATTTTTCTGGGCAAAATCCTAAAACTATTTGCAGGGAGCTCTGCAAGGGTGAAAGAGATTCACCTGAATCCTGGGTGTGCTTACACACCAATGTTGTTTGCTGGTGATAGCGTGAGTTTTGGGATGCAGCCCATGAAACGTTCCTAAAGGGTGTAAAAGGGCTGAAGAAGAAAGCACTTTCAACCATATAATGTCTTTTATAATCATATACGTTCCTATATAGATTTTTTATAGGAAATGTTAAATAAATTTGGAAGGAAAACAAAAAGTAGAAGGCTTCTACTTTGTAGTTTCATGTAAATTTTGGAGATAAAGGGAATCCTGTGTAATTATTTTGGCTGTGAACGGTTTAGACTTTCTCTCTGTAATTCAAGATAAAATCTTGACCCTACTGAGTTCAATGACAATGCACCCTGCAGCTTGATTGGGACTGGGGTTTCTCTCCGGAGACCTATGCTAATTCAGGCTGCTCCTTTCTTGTGCAGATTTCACTCCTGCATCGACACCTCTCCTTTTCCTTAACTTCTCCCTGGGACGTTCTTTTTCTGTCCATCCTGTCCCTCAAGTAGTGGCCACAGAAAGGAAACTTCTGGCTCTCACCCTTTTGCCCCACTCCTGAAGCAGACTTGAGCGTTGTGGAGTTTGGACAGGAAAGACCTCTAGCACTGCCACTGCTGCCTTTGTGGCTCCTTTTTCTTCTCCTCCCCATCCCCCCACCATTACCGCTCTGCAAGTACCAGCTTTGGGTGTAAGCCCAGCTCTTGGGGTGGGACGTGACCTTCTATTCACATGTGAATAATGAGGAGTGACAGCTTCCTAATCAATATATCACTCCCGAGACTTAATGAAGCAGGGAAGAAAGCAATACAGCAGTGCCTAGTTTTTCTTTCTTTCATTTTTTTTTTTTTACTGTAGGATCTTTGGCAGTTTTACTTGGACCTCAGAGAAGCCAACAAGAAAAATGAATCAAACTGGAAATTAGAATACATCCAGACTAAAACTTATGGCATTGAAGACTTGAAGCCAGAAAGCCTATATGAAATGGCCAAGCAGTTGTCTATGCCACACAGCACACTGTTTGAGCAGTATTACAGTAACTATATTGTGAGTTATGACAGAACTATTCGCTGTGAAGAGGGGTGCAAGACCTCCCAAATATGCGCAATCCTGTATTTAGATTACTCTTCGTACACAGATTGCATCAATCAGGAGGCCATGTGGAGATGAAACCCCTGCACTTAATGCAGACAGTGACTTTAGCCTGTGATTTAAAGAACTTGCTTGTTCTTTCGCTCAAGCACTGACATGCTGATAGGGAGCCTGTGGGACTTCTCTACATTTCAGGGGAGCAGGAAAACTCCTAGATCTTTCTTCTTGCAAATATGTTTTCCTTTATCATCTAAATAAAAGTTTATTTGCTGTGTAATAGTGACCAGATACTTTGCTTTATCTCAAGTGTCCTGTACCCTCTGTAATCCCAGTGTGGGGGATCAAAGTTACTCACTCAGGTCTTCGTAAATCCAAGTCTTATTTCTCAGAGTGTGTAAACGTAGGTAATGCCATTTCAGGGATGGGATTTTTATGGGGGCAGGTTTCAACCACTGGCTGTCAAAATTTGCAAACTGAAGTTGGCAAAACCTGCATTTGCTGAGACGTGAGTGCAGTTGTGTTGTAGATGCAATGCCAGTATTAGATATCTCTCTGTGCCAAGTTTTCCTTGTTAATCCCTCAAACTCACTTCTTAGGGGCATTTTCTAATGATGGCATAAAAGTGACTTAATGGAACACAAACCTCGGTCCTGTAAATGCTTAATCTAATTTTTCACAGTATGTTTGCCCAGCACAGAGTGCTTTTTTCTTACAATAGAACTATTTACATTGATACAGCTATCAAGGAGTGTCCTGGAATGAGATTTTGCAGCAGACCATATATCAGGTTTAAATTGATCAACATCAGTAATTGGACTCAGCATCTACATTCTCTGATGGCACGGTTAAATATTTACTTGTCGTGCTGTTTCTTAGGTTTCCTCTTTTTCATAGAGCAGTCTAGTACTTAACGTGAAGATTATCACATGTTAAAATTTACAATTGCAGAGATTGCTTTTTCCTCTTCTTATGGCTAAATATGTGCACAAGATGGTGCTATTAAGATGACCTTTTATTTGCTGTGTGTATAACCAAGAAGGACTTTTACCCATTTTTCTGCCACACAAAGAGCTATATTTTTGGAAACTTTGGTCAATAAAATACAACATAGACCCTGCTCTATATTATCCCTGAGTAAGGGGAGCTGTAGAAGTGGCTATGAAACAAATCCAATTGATGGGTTTTTGATAATGAGATTAAAGCCTTTAATGCAGATGTTGAGGAACTTCCTGGGTTTGTTCCTTTCAAGCTTGAAATATTCAGCAGAAAATTTTCAGATAAATTTTTGGAGTCTGTAGCATGCACAGCTGTAAATGCAGATACCTCAGATTTCTCATGCATCAATCATCCACAGAGGAAATGGTTGGTTTGTTAAATTTGCATTCAGAAACAAATCCTCCAGTGCACAACAGGCAGTCCTATATTTTAAATTCAGTGCTTGCAGAAGATATGGTGAGCATGTAAGCTCTTTAGAGCTATCTGCTCTTCCTGGCCTCAAATGGGTCTGGATATGTAAATAACCTAAATTAATGTGGGCATTGTACAGACTGTGAGTGTACAGACTCTGAAGAAGTGCCATAAAGTTCCTGTTCTGAAAGCTCATGATTGTGTGTTGTGTCTCTTGATTGTGATTCTCATGAGTCTGTTTATTAAAAAATGCCTGTTACCAGTACCCGTTTTCCGAGGGAAGCAAGCAGAGTTGTGGGTGGATAGCATAAGGACAATTGGAGCTGGTAGGATAGCTGAGCTTCCTCCAATTTGCCAGATGGGTTTTGTTCAGTTCAGTCTTGAGCTTTCAACCATGCTGGTTTGTTTCTGTGAGCTCTGTGGATTCTATTTAAGCTTAATACCTACAAGACATCGTGGAAACACTGTGAAAATTATCTAGGTGTATTCTTCCATTACAGGCTTCTTTATTGCTGAACTTTAGGGAGAGCTGGACCATATGGTGATTTAGCAGCTACAGAATTCTAGGAAGAGGGATACGCTGCTGATAGGATGTCAGGCATCCTGCTTACTAGACTACCTTTTTTTTTTTTTTTTTTTTTTTTGGTGTCTGTGTATCAGTAGATGTTGTTCAATGAACATGAACAAATGAATGCCCCCAAATGCCTAAATAGCAAGCTATGATCCAGGCATACCTTTTTGTTTTTTTCAAATGTGGACTTCAATAGAAGCCAAGGGTTGAATGGAACCAACCAAGGCGTTTTTTTGTTTCAGACAGAGGATTAAAGCCACCAGGGTTACATTTAGCCAAGGTATATCCTCCAAGATACATCCTGTTATGCAGGCTGGCATTCTCTGCTTTTTCTGTATGTGACTATAGCCATGGAAGTGCAAGATAACTTGACAATAACTTTCTTGTCCATAACTAGACAAGAAAGATCCAGCTACATGTTTGACTGCATCATCTTGTAACTTGGACACAAATCAAGGAGGGAGCTTCCAGAGATGTTGCAGTTGAAAATACATGACATATATCAGAAGAATAGCTTAGATACCTAGGCAGAATGCCTGGGTATAAGGGGAAATAGAAGGAGACAGTGATGTGTTTATTTTGGGTTCCTACTTTGTTCCTTCATAGAACTAGGAATGCTCTACAATAGTTATCCTGTGATGACAGAAGCTTTGACAGAAAACGTCAAAGAAGCATGACCTGATAAAGTAGCTGAACCTTGTAGACCAGATTCCTGCTTCACTTTTCAGACGGTATTTTTTATGGCCCCATCCTGAAATGAAGAATTAGGGGGAATATTTCGAAGGCCACATTTGACAGAAAGACGAATCACACCACCTAGTGGAGTAAAAAGGTTTTGATTTATTTGCAATTGAGCTAGAGGCGTATAAACAAATCTCTCTCTCTCAAATATTCTAGGATTTAAGTCCTAGCTTTTGAAGGTAACTAGTATTTGAAGGAATTACTGCTACGTCTTTGTAGCAGTACTGCTATGTTGCACACTTCTTCTGGGTGTTAAATGGTTGATGGTTTCTAGAGGCCATGTCACTTGATGGATCCTGAACCCTGTGGTAGGTACAGGTCTCAGCCCCCATCCTGGGAAGAATTGAATCCTGTGGAAGCGTGTGTCTACATTAACAGGAACTGCAGCCTGTTAGGAGCGCCTTCTTTAACAGGAGTGTTCATGCTGAGGAGCTATTCTCACTGCTGCACATTTCAGTAGCAGTTGAAGGATGTTAGATGTGCCCTCAAAATGCAGCTGCCAGCTGCAGTTACATCTGAAAGAAGACTCTCCAAGAGCGCTCTGCAACGTGAATAAAGGCACAGTGAGTGAGGGTGACCAGTAAACTGTGTTCAAAGGTATATTTCTGATCCAAACCAAAGTGGAGGTGCATCCAGATGGATGTGTTAATTGCTTTAGATTGGACTCATTAGTGTCTGGATGTGATCTCATCACTTCTATTGTTTTCACTTGTCAGCCTGAAGAAATGAAATGACTGAAAGAGATGGGGCTGGAAAATATGTGAGTAATGTATTGTTAGTAAAACTGATGAGTCTAATATATGTAGCTAATATATTCTTTTGTGGTGAAATGGAAAAATGATGAGCACACATCATCTCCAAGGATAAGTAACTGGTTTAATGCTGTATCTAAGTTCCCTAAATGGAAAAGCAGTCTCAAGGAGGTGAGTTGTTATGTTGGTCTTAGAATAAAATAAAACTCATGGAAGTCTCTCTCATGCCCAGTCAAAAGGAACTATGACAATGTCAATGAAGAAAGGAACTTTCAAGATTGTTTTTCTTCCGTATTTTCCAAAAGCTGAACACTAGGTTCTATATGCTTACCACTAGAGCTTCCAACAAGAAAATACTCCTTTAGGTAATTCATTTGTCACCTGTCAGCCTCAGGTTTCTTGTTCTGCTCGAGGAACATCCTACCTAGGAATTCCACCAGTTTAGTTATTCCCTGGTCTGCAAAGAACCCTAGTGTAAGGTGAATGTTGTTTTCATACTGTATGTGGAATATCACAAGTGTAGGAACAAAAACAAAAACAAAAACAAAAAAAACAAAACAAAAAAAAAACCAAAAAAACAAACAAACAAAAAAAAAAAAGGCCAGAGAAAAAAAATAACCAAAAATTTAAAGCACCATGTGTATGCTCAATTAGTTTCTGGTGGCTGTGGGAATAGTGAAGGCATTGTACTAAACACTGCTATTGTCCTGATCACTGTATATGAATTTCTGCCAAAGTAGGTATCAGGAGAGTGGTCACATGTAGGATGGAACATATAGTAAGTTTGTAGATGAGTGAAAATACAACAAGGGAATCAACTAAAAAATGCTGAAAGGAAAACTACTGGAAATGTGGCAACTTCAGCCTCAAAGACTTGATGAAGCAGTGGAAAGAGCACAGATATGCTTACAGATGTGGCCAAGTTGCAGCTTTTAAAATTCAACTTATGTTGCCTTCAGTGATAGAGCTGTATTTATAGAACACCTAGAAAGTTGCTTCTATTATCTGCATATGTATCAAATTTAATCTGGATCTACCTGTCAAATATGTTACAACTAATTACTGAAATATTTCTCCAATCATGCCTTCTAGCTTGCACTGGGTAAGAAAATTGGACACCATTCTCATACCCTATAAACTATTTGGTGGATTTGAAACCAACCATTCAGACATCAGGAATAACTGAGCTAGAGAAGCTGCAAATCTGGACTGGGCAGAAAAAGTTTCTTCCATCCTGAAAAGTGAGATTTCAGTATTTCCAAGTGGAATAAAATCAACACGGTGTCAAGGTTTTAGCCAGGGAGAAATGCAAAGTAGGTATTTGCACCTGAGCCTGTCACCTTCTCCCTGAAGCATTTGCTGTGCGTTGTCATGGTGTTGACTATGCTTTCTACTTCTACCCTGGAACTAAACAACTTTCTAAATTAAAATTTCCATTGAGACTTTTATGCTCATATAAAAAATTCTGATAGTGATGCAGAATTTTCCATTGAAACTGTTAAGCAATTCTCAAAACTTCTCCCATATGCAATAATGTTTGACACCTTGTCTGTCCAACAGAGTACCTGCCAATGGATGCCAATAAAGCTGAAGCAGCTTTATTAGTCCTGAATAGTCTAAGATTTTTGATATTTTGTGCAGATCAGATGATTAGCTGGTAAATGCTGACTTCAGAGCACTGTAATTAGTAAAGTGATGAATTAATAAAGAAATTGAATAATTCTACTTGAGATTCAGAAATGGGTTTTCAAATACGCCTAAAAAGTATTTCTGTGTGGCATAATGCAGTCCTTCCTGGAACTGAATAAGCAGACTCAGGTAGCAGTAGCAGAGTATCTGTATCAGTATAGTGCTTTTCCTGGAATAATTCCCCTTGTAGCCCAGTGTGACATGATAACACAGCTGTCCTGCTTTGTCTTCCAAGTTTACCCTGGACGTTTGCCAGTGTAACGTTGATTTGTGACATGCAGATACATACCAGCAGACTTAAGTGTACAAACCCAAATGAACTGTTCTTCCAGATGTTCTGGTTTGATGTTTGTTGACTATAGATGGACACTCTAATACAGTGTTCCTAAGGAAGTGGGGCACACTACATCCTGTGGATTGGAGTTTACAAGACAATTTAGGCATGCCTGAGGTTGCTCAAGAATAGCAGTTTCTCTATGATCTTATATAAGCTTTGAAACCCAAATCTCCAGTATTCAGTCTAGCAGGATTTTCCTTCAAGTGGGGATGGTGATACAAGCCTGTCGTTGTGTCTCTCAAAATACATGCAGAAAGACTCCTTTTCCAGATGGGTAGAGTGTCTTAAAACTCTTGCATGATGCTCTGGCCTTTTTTTTGCTGTATAAAATGGGAGGCATCCATTTTTAAACACATTCAAAAACATTCCCTGGCCAATTTCTCATTCCTATTTTGTTGGATGTTTTAGGCAGAACTTGTCTGATATCTTAGAACATTTTACACCTATGAAAGCTGCCATCTGCCACAGAACCAGCTGAAATTTGAGACCTTAGTCAAATATCGTGCTAAAAGATTCTGAGGTTGTTGCAGCTGATTGCAATTAAATGTGCATTCTTACCTACCCTTAACTGAGTCACTGCAAAGAACATTTAACTTAGTGTCTCACAGGAAAATTGATGTTGTTTTTTACATCAACCTAGCTGAAATCTTCCAGCATTTCTAACAGACTTTGTTGATAGCTAACAAGACATGTTTCAAGCTGCCTGTTCTTAACAAAATCTCTTCATTTGTTGTTTCTGGTTTTGTTTTTTAAATCTAATTGAAAGTATTTATACAGAGCTTGAAATTCTAGACAGGCACAGGATTTGCTCAGAATAATTGCCAGTGTACAATGGAGGGCTTTTCTATAGTATTTTTTTTTATATTTCCCCTCCTCCAAATCCCTTGGCCAAAGTGAATTTCTGCTAAGCAGTGTCAAAAAACCATAGCAACTATCTTGTGACAGAGCTGAGGAGGTTTTGTTCTGCAGAGGACCCATTAATCACTACACTGCCCCAAGCCCACAGTCTCATCCAATGTGATGCTGGGAATTTTCTGTTGAAAACGATTGCTAAATATTTGTATGGGTGAAGAGCTCCCCTCAAAGTGACCCACGGGAGGAAGGGGAGTGTGTTACTTATAGTGTGTGAGATTCAAGGGATGGATTGAGCAGTTCCCATCAGCAGGAAACGGGTGTTTTCCCTTTAGTCTGGTCAGGAGAAAGATGATTAGGAGCAGGGAGTTTGCCAGGGCAGTGGGTCAGAAGGCAGGCTGGTGGGGCAGCAGGACAGAGCAGAACACTCTCCCTGGGCTCAGTGGGACATTTGTTCAGTGGTTCTCCATCGGGTGAAGGTGCTGGGGCTGCAGTGCTGCTCAGTAGGTGCCACTGCTCATGGCAGTAACATGAGCTTCTTGCTCTCAGCAGCTCCTGGGCAGCCTCCACCCCTCTCCTAAGCCCGTCCCTCTACTCAAGATTTTAAAGTCACTTCTCTGAGGCTCCTGGTTTTTCCCTGTCACAGAATCATGGAATGGTTTAGCTGGAAGCTTAAAGATCATCTAGTTCCAATCCCCTTGCTGTGGTCAGGGACACCTTCTACCAGACCAGGCAGCTCAAAACCCCATCCAACACTGGCTATCCATCAAACCCCTTGAACACTTCCAGAGATGAGGTATCCACAGCTTCTCTCGGCAACCTTCTCTGTCACCCAGTCATATTTCCTCTTTGATTTAATTTCTAAATGTCAGCTATTACTTGTTAGGGGTTTTGCATAGCATCAGTTCAAGTTTTCAGGGGAGTCCAGCATTCAGAGTATGCCTGCAATGAAGTTTTGATCCATTCAAACAGTCAAAAAATTCCCACTCACTCACTGCATTTACTTGCTTACTTAGTCCATAAGACCTTACAGCTGCAGCAAAATCCATCCCACTGGAGTTTGTATTGACTATATTAGCTTCTCTGACATAAACAGTGTCATAGTGCCTTGAATGACTTTGGAAACTTAGAATCCAGAAATCAGCAATTGAGAAATCTGAACCTGGCTCTTCCTGTATCCCACGGGTCAGTATTTACCACACATATACAAATGATATACTCCTTACAACCCTTACCGTATCTGCCGCTTTCATAGAGTTATACAGAAAAGCAATTGCTGTGTGAGCAGCTGGATAGAGGCAAGAGTGGTTGTTTGTGCATGGAAGGGGGGTGGCCCTCAGCTTCTGGAGTGCCTTTTGGATGGAAAATAGGATCCTGTCTTGCCTAATGATTTATGTGAAAACATGTCAGTGCTTCTCAATGCCTCTGAGGGGATGTTTTCCCACAGAAATTTGCATATCTGCCCTGGTGCTGTCTTCACGTCTTTTCACCAGGCCGTGTTTTGCCGCCACTTCTCTTCACGGGACAAAGATGGTATTAACAGCCAGGGCCTCATGGTGTGCCACTTCCTTGCAGATACTGTGATTCCCTTTTGAGGCCCCTAACTGCATTCAGGGTCTCTTTGCTTTGCTTTCCCTCCCAAAGGAGAGCTAAGGCCGTTTCAGAGATACCTGTCCCTTCTCCTCTAAGCCAGGGTAAGTCATATCATGACCAGGGGAGGTGAAAATCTCTGGCTTCAGCTGCAGTTGTACAACTGTTATCATACTGTTGCTAAATAAAACCTCACAACAGGTCTGGGGGTTTTTGGGCTCTGTCTCTGATACCCCTCTTCTTAGATTTTTTTTTTTTCAGGTGATAGTTTTTGTTAACACTTAGTGTGTAGGTGTGGTGACAGACCAGTGTCCTCTGCTTAAATTGCAAAAGGTTAGCTCTGTGCAGTGTATTGCATGTTCAGCTTGAAGAATAATCACACATTTCCTTTGTTTAGGTATAAGGCCCACCTCTCAGCTTATGCCAGCCTAAGGAGTGTTTAGCTTCCTTTTAGAACCCCAACTTTGGCAATTTTTGTTTGTTCACATTTATGAACAGTGTACTCCTGAAGACACAGTTTGAAAAACAAACAGGTTGTAAGGAGTGGTGAAAAATGTGAATTAACCAGTGCTAATTGGTTAGGCTGACACCTAGGTTGGCATGCTTAGCATCTGTTGCAACTCCAGTGAGATCAGGATGAAATCTGCATCTACATCATCTACATAATTTAACCCAGGATATGAGAAAGCAAATAATACATAGACTGCAAACTATGTTTTTCAATAATTTGTCAGGAGAAAAAAAAAGCCTTCAACATACATGCCAAATATAGAACTAGAAAGACCAATTATATTTTAAACTTTCTTATTGTGTAACTAGACGTGTCCTATACTTGTTAAATTTATTGCTTCATTCAGTGCTTTCAGTTGTGGTTTTTAGTGTCTGGCCAACTTCTATTTCAAGAATATACTTTTATTTTTGCCTTTCTGAACTTAGACATTTTCAACCATTGGTATGCAAAACGATAAACCATTGAATTTAGTGGTTAAGGAATAGATTCTAAGCTTTATACATTCTCTATGCAATGCATATAAAAGAATGAAAAATCCATCTCTTTTCCAGTGCACGTCTTCAGGTGCTCAGAATCAGTAATCATTTTGGTTTCCTGGTACAGCTGTTACAAATTACCTGATCTCACTATTTTACTCTCATACTCTCTATTCTGCCTTCATACTGCTCTCAGTTATGAATTACTAGCATTATGAAAGAGGCACACTCTTCGTTTTGTTGAATGTTGTAAAATATTCACCAGAATCCTATAAGAATTTGTTCTGCTGCTGGCAGAAAGCAGCTCTATAAACAATGTGCTCCTTTGTTTGCCTGAAGCATAGTAACAAATGGATTATGTGTAACAACCATCTATAGGGCTTTTATTTCATCTCCATTCAGGCTCTGTGTGTTTTGCACTGCTTTTAATGAGGCTGCCTGAACTATGGTAACCCTGTGGTACATTTGTAAGCAAGAGATATTGGATGAATCAGCCCCTTCCAGGACTGCATTATGAGGTGATCTGCTTTCATTACAGGATTTATTTTATAGGTGGTAGACCTCAGCAAGAGGATACTGCAGGAACAAGCAGCACTTACCCACTCTGTAAGGCCAAGTTCAGGGTCTGCATGAATGTGAATCTGCTTTCCCACAGTCAAATCTTTCATTGCATGGCTTGAAACACAACCATTTTTGTGCATGACCTCCCCTTTGCTTCTCCTCTGCTTCAGACTCATATGGGAATGATTGATAGTCCTTTATAAAATACTCCATAAAGAACTATTTTACTTCCCCATGAGCATGAAAGCTTGGGTCCCCATACACATAACAAGTACAAAACCCAGCATCTCACAGCAGAATGAAAAGCCTCTTCTGCGTTCTGCCTTTCTGAAGTGTGAAAGTTTCCCCTCTGGAACTGGAAATGTTTATTCCCTACAACGGAGCTCACTGTAGTCAGAACTAACCAGACACATATTTCTATAAGTACGGATAGATGGCTTCTTTTTTTTTTTTTTTTTTCCTCTGGAGGCCCATGTAGGTTTTACTTTTTTTGTTTTGGTTTGGGTTTTTTTGTTCCTGAAACATAATTAACATAATTTATGAATTTTACCAAAGCCATCCATGATTCTCAAGTGGCATAGTGTCCTGCTTATCTTTTGTGGTTTGTTTGAATACTTTCACTACCTTCTGTTTGTTCTGCTGTTTTTCAGTCTCTATCAGTATCAACACAGGGTAGTTTTTACCTAGGAAAACCTGTTGCAATACAATTGTAAGCATGATAACAAAGTAGATAAAACCAAAGCAATGTGCTTTGCTCACCTTCTCTTTCTAGACACATTTTTTGTATGTTGCTTGAAATGTTTAGACGTTAAAAATTATAGCTCAAGCAATTCTTGACTTTGCTTAGAGGACCCAGTAAAAAACAGGAAGTGGCTGGAGAAGTACAAGAGATCATAGAATCACTGAATGGTTTGTCTTAGAAGAAACCTTAAAAATCATTAGTTCCACCCCTCTATAGTGGGCAGGGACACCTTCCACTAGATCAGGTTGCTCGAAGCCCCATCCAACCCAGCCTTGGACACCGCCAGGGATGGAGCATCCACATCCGGAAGCCATTGCTTTGGATAACAACCAGAACAGGACTGACCTTTAAGAAATCACTGTTGTTAGCTTTTTTCAAATTTCATGTTTGAAAGGTGGCTTTGGGAAGGAATTACTAGCAGTGATGTAAAATCAGGTTGAACTTTGAATTGCCAAGTCATAGTAAGACTCCTAAAAGCACAGGACACCTTGTGCAAGTAACACCTTGTGCAAATTGTAGTCTTTGCTAGAGAGTAGAGCACTGAGATGAAAAGTACCATGAAGAAAAAGGGTGAGGTCATACAACATAGCTTGTTGTTATAGGAAAAGAAAAAAGACTAATGATGAAGACAAATTAATTAACAATGAAAACTGCTTGGGGGAAGACTGGAATTTTCTAGGTTGTGACTTGTTTAGGCTTTTTCTTTCAATAACAAATCAACCCCAAACACTCCTCTCCCCAGCTCTGTTTTCTGTAAGAACATACAGTGACAGGCTCAGGGAATTCACCAGCTATTGTTAATTTTACTTTTTAATACAGAAATCCTTTCCAATTTCCAAGCACTTCTAATTTCTGGTTTTACTAGTGCAATTGTAGCCCCTCTACTGCATACATTTCCTGCTGTCATAAACATCTGTGTGTGTGCATGTATGAGATACAGCAAGGTAAAGAGACAGACTGAATGTCATGGTGGGTGCATGGCTTTCCTGTAAATCTCAGTTTTGGAACCATCATTATTATGTGTCAGTCTCCAAATGACAATGAGAGACCGAACTGCCCACAAGACAATTTCTGATCTCCCGAATCAAAACGTTCATTACACGTCTTGTGCATGCACTGTATGTAATTGAGCTGCAGAAACAGGCCACACCTGCACACTCTTGAGAAATGGATGTAGCAGATAGAAATTTGCAAATATATTGTGAAACACTTAAAAGGTCTGATGACAAAGCTGAGGGGAGGGGTTTTTTTGATGAATATTTGTGTTGCTGGGTGATAATCAGGGCTTTTCTGTGTATTTTTTCTTTGTGTTTTAATGAATATAAAAGCATGGAGTTTACCTACCTAGGCACTTATTTTCATTACAATTAACAATTAATTAGTTTACAACCTATAATTTGTCTGAATTTAAATACAGCACGTTTCAAACTCAAGGCTCTGGAAGGTATGTAAAACATGCCTGCTGTCTGACACTCCTTATCAAATTTAAATGATACCACAATGTCTTGGGAAGCTGCATCTGAAAAGTACATTGACTGATGCTTTGGAGAGATGTTTCAGATAACATGGAATACTCAATTCCTCCCACTCGTCCTTCTCCTCTTTCACTTGGGTCGAATATTTTCTCAGAAAAATTTGTCTGTGTGCTTTCAGTGTCTTGCCCCTCTGAAAATAAGCTGCAAACTTCCATTGTTTTTCATTCCCCACGGATCTGTC
Source organism: Pycnonotus jocosus (assembly GCA_013400435.1). Classification (NCBI taxonomy): domain Eukaryota; kingdom Metazoa; phylum Chordata; class Aves; order Passeriformes; family Pycnonotidae; genus Pycnonotus; species Pycnonotus jocosus. Next base: position 136,766 of record VWYP01030570.1, on the reverse strand, counting down.
AAGGGGCTGTAAGTATTGTGTTTGAATGTGTCACCTCAGGAGTCAGTCTTTAGTAGGCAGAGTGAAGGCAGAACGAAGACTGAAAAACTAGAGCTAGTTAACAAGTTTGTTAGCAAGGATAAATCCTGTATTTACTACTTTCTACTGTGGAGAAACCCCAAATATTTGGGGGATTTGCCTTCCGTGTTGGGTGACTGGCAAAATGACAAAACAAGCCTGAGAATTACTCATTGTCTTTCTGTGGCAACCTATCTTTAGTTGTAATAATGTAACTCATTTTCAAAATTAGAACTGGAAAGCTGACAAGCAATTACCAAAGGATTAACTAAGGTGTGGTGGTTTTGTGGTGTTTTTTTGTTTGTTTGTTTGTTTGGGTTTTTTTTCATTGAGAATAATGAATATTTTTTAGGCAAAATGAAATTTCAAAAATGGCAAAAAAAAAAAAATCAGACTGGTTTTAAACCTACTGCCTTAATGTTTCTGTAAAATGTATGCTAGCAGACATTTAGCTTACTAATTGCCCAACAAGGAACTGTGCTACAATTGCAGAGATAAACTGCCTGCGGTTATCTGACACCACGGACAGGCTTTTGTGCTGATCTGTGTGTGAATTTATCTGCCGCTGGAGGCGACGAGGCTACGCTGATTTACATCGGTTGAGAGCTGCGAAACGAAAACAAATTTGGGGTTCTCCCTTCTGCGCTTACTCGCCCAGCCAGCCCCAATTTCACGAAATCCCATTCCACCCGCTAACACTGATCGCCATCATCATCATCTCGGCATCCCCGGGCCCGCTCCCCTGCGCGATCCGGGCAGCGTGCGGGCTGCGGGCCGGCGTTCGGCGGAGAGCTGGGAGCCGTGCCCGTGCCGAGGGGGAGATCCCGTTCCGCTTCATGCTTGGCTGGCACTTTGTCCGCCTCTGAGTGCTCTCCCCTGGGAGCCTTTGTGCGGCGGGGGCCAGGCGATGGCCACGCCATGCCTGGACAGAGCATGACCAGTTTGGCCGCAGCCACTCACCGCGCGTTACATCACCGTCAGCCCATGGCTTGGCGAGACGGGGCATAACAGGCTCCTCGTTGTTTCTCCTCTTTTCACGGGCAAGAAGAAAGCCTGGGAAAAGAGCAGGGATCCCAGACCTTCCTTGAGAACAGCAGAATATTGTCTGCATGGTAATGAAGGGAACAAAACCGCAAACACACAGAGCTCTCTCCCGCGGCAAGCCGGGACGCACAAAAGCGGGGTGTGTAATCGGAAGGAGCGGGCGAGGGCAGCGCGGTGTGCGGAGGAAATAACCTCCAGTAACCCCAGCGCAGAGCCCGCTGCGGCTCCCGGGAACACTTCCCTTTATCCTGTTTTTCATGGCAATGTCCTTACAATTGATTTGGAGAGTCTGTGTCAATACGGTAGCACAGCAGCCAGATCTCTTTCAAAAAAAATATTGTAACACATGGTGTGCATTTATGATTCCAGTTTTCTGTTACACCCACAAAGTCAAGATGGGTACATTTGCACAGCTTGTCCTTGTTTTTGCAAGCTCCTGGTATTTTCTTAAGAGAAAGTGATTCCTTCTTTGCTCTCTTTTGAAATTCAAAATAAGCTTTTTTTTTTTTCCTCTTTCTTTCTTTCTTTCTGTTTGCAATGTGGTTTTCATTGTTGCTTCTTTCAAAGGTGGAAATGTGAATTCACATTGTATGTATTTTGGACACCATAAGCATCTGAACCATTTCCATCTGTTGGGGACAGGTCCAGCTTCTGTGAAAATTCTGTTTCTCACAAAAGTTCATCTCTTTGCAGCCAGGCTTAGGTGTCCCTATGGAGAAAAAACATGGTTGTCATGGGAAACTGTGATCATGGAGAGAAAAACAAATTTTGTGATCCATTAGGGGACTTGTCTCTGTACCACAAGGGCAGGCAGCAAGCTTGTCCTTCTCTGGAAACCAGAGCAGAGCTTGGCCATGGGGTGGTGAGCTCTTGGAGGACTTCTGCTGTTGGACTCTTCCACCATACCTCTGCATGGGCTGTCTTCTAGGACTCTCCAGGCAGGCATTCTCTTCCAAGCCTGCCTTTGTTCCCTGGTTCTGTTCTGCTGCATGTGATACTCCTTTGAAAATGTCAATAAGTAGGATGTCATCCAAATGGCTAGAGGAACCCCTTTTACCCTAAAGCATCTGTTGGAGATGCTAAATGAAAACTGTGATGCAGAGTTGGATGTATATCAAAATCAAATCCTAGGATGTGTTACATATGTATTCATTGCATACAAGACATCCATCAACTCAAAAGTTTCAGGGCTATTTAACAGTCTTCCTATGATATCTCTAGTCCATTTAAAAAATTTATATTTTTGATCAGGGTTGACCAGAACAGCAGGCCAGAATGGTATCAGTGACGCATAAAGCGGCATTTTTGCCTCTCCATCTCTGTTAGCATTTCTTTTCCTCAAGTGCACTGCATACCATTGCCTCATAACTCTCATGTGACTGACCAACACACTCAGGTTTACTCCTGCTTTATTACATGGTGTAGAGTATGAAAAATAGAAAAAAAGAGTTTCTTTTAAATATAGAACTTGTACTTTGTTGAACTGGATGCTGTTCATAAAGCCTTCCTGATCTCTGCAGTGATCAATTCATCCACCAGTGCATGAGATCTGATTATAGCCTTGCACCATGACAAACGTTACCACTGGTTACAGAATTATCCACTAATTAAAAAGAAGTTGCTATAATTAAAAGAGTCTTCATTCAGATGTCCTTCTACAAAAAAATACCTCAGTTCAAGTTCTGAGCTGTGAGAGTGGACTTTGACAGGCAGAAAATGGGAAGAATTGTCTCAGCTTCATACGCTACTCTGAGCTTGATGGTAATTAATTATGTAAATAGTTGTGTGTTGTTCATTTCTGTCGACAAAACGCACATGCACATGAAGATGAATCATGGCTTCCCATAAGGAGCTAACAAGTGCAGTAAGTTTGCAAATAGTCTTGCAGGAGATTTCTTGACAGTGCAGTAATGGTTGCAGTCGATTGTCCAAACCGATGCTATCCAAGAACTGTGTCCATTCTGTAGTGATATTAGCCCAGGTAGAACAAGGATCTTATAACCAATTTTTTAAAATCCTAAACTGTAATTTGATTGACTAGAGACAAATAAAAGTAATGCCTAAACACACTAGTCTTGTTCAAACCACATCTACTTCTCTCAGAGTCCAGCATATTCTCAGAAAACTATTGACAGGGATGTATTTTTCCTTACTTGGCTGAAGATTAGATAAGAGTACAAAGATTAGATAAAGTACAAAAGCAAAGCTTGGCTTCAGCATCTTTTCCCAACGATTAAAGAAGCAATTCAAGCAACTAAAATAGACTGTATTAAAGCTTTTTTTTTTTTTTTTTTTTTTTTTTTTTTTTTTTTTTTTTTTTTCATTCAAGAAGTGTACACGCTGAGCCTGAAATCATTGTCGAGCCAATTTACATGTTGGACAAAGCATTGCTTCAGCTTTCAGATCTATGTATAACTCTTTAGTGCCCTCCCCTGTCCCAGTGTGGAAATGCCTGTATTTGGTAGGGAAACTGCTTAAATATGGTTAAGAAAAAAATATTGTGACTTTATTACTAAATTGAAATGTTACTGTTGTCTGGTTTATCTCTCAAATCAATCTGTTTGTCTTAAAAGTGGGGAAGGGGGCATTTCATTTATTCAGAGAACAAGAAATCAAAATCACCAAAGGACTGTGCATGTGCCATGTTTTTGTTTCACATATTGTTTTCCAGGTGTTATAATGATATTGACTTCTCAGTGAAGTATGTCAGAGAGGCAAGTGGAAAAAAATAATTTATCAGTAAAACTTACCACTGTCTAGGTCAGTCATGTGGGTCATTTAGCACTGCGTGCATTTCTCCTGGATGAAAGGGAGGACAGGTGTGCTGTGTGTGCCATCTAAATCGACACATTGCTCAAAGAAAGAGTGAACGTAAAGGTGGTGGAGCCAGCGTAAGGAGAATGGAGTCGAATATCTACTGTGTGTGCAGATGCAGGAGACTCACCTCATCCATACTTTTAGATGGCTTAACTGGCCCTGTGGAGAGCCAGAGCAGCATCTCCACAGCCTCTCTGCCCTGGGACCACATCCCTGCAGCCTCACTGTGTGCCAGTCCCATGCAAGAGCAAGAAGGTTTGATGTGCAGTCAAGAGACTCAGATTTCCTTGGACTTTTGGGAGATGTTATCTGAAATAGCTGTGGCCCTTGCTTGGAAAAGGATTGTAGCTTCAAACTCTTGGACCACTGCTTCTGTAGTATTTCCTTATGTAATATCTATCTCATTTCCTTTCTAGCAAAGAACAATTTCCCCTAATGTTACTTTGTCATCTGCCTGTCACATTCTCCCTACAGGAATTGGAATTCACTGATAAATTAAGTTGTCACATTCCTGTCTGTCCTTTCTCCTTTATAATACATAGCTTTTGTAGCTTTGATGAGCATGTAACCAACACTGATATGAGAAGTATCAATACAAGCAGCATGAAGGTGGTTTTATGGATTTTGGGGGGTTGTTTGTTTGTTCGTTTGTCTGGTGGATGTTTTGTTGTTGTTGTTTGTTTTATCTTATTTCATTATGATTTTATGGGTTAATTCTGTGATTGTAATTTTCTGGGGTAGAGAGAAATTCAAGTCCTGCTTTCCACCGGTTTCCTTCTGCCATGCAATATGTGCTAAAATAAGAGCCTGTCCATCTGTCTTCCCGTGGTACACAGGTACTTTTTGCACGACTAAAATTGGATCTAATGCCCCACAAGACACTTATATGGGTTAGCTTGTCTTAACATACTTTAAAACCAAGTAAATGGAAGAAAGAGACAGTAACTAGAATATATAGGTCAAAGATTTCTTCATCCTTCAGATAATCCAGTTATTTTAAAAAGTAGCAGGAAGTAATCCTAAAAGCTGAGCTTTTCCAAATTAATTATAAACATTGCTTTGAAAACCTTCATGGGTTTTATTTTAAATTTCAAAATAGTTTTGTAAATATTTTTGTAAATATTGTGTGTCTCAGCTGAAATCCAACAAAAAGTTTGTTTGATGTATAGAGTTCACTTTAGGATTCAGGCTTTAAGACCTTCACATGCACTGCAGACACACTCACAGACATCTAGACAGATGTCTGCCCATAGTTGTTCAAAACTAAAAGGAAGAGTGGACTGTCTTCTCAGATATGGCTGATTAGAAAAAGGGAGCAGGGGAGGATGTTATTACAAAACAAAAGCAGTAATTCCAGAAATGCAGCAGGAAAGACGAGTAAGACCATGTTTCAAGGTCTTGTTGAGCATGAATCCATACTATTGTTTGGATGTCGTATATTTCACAGCACTCACCCACTGAGTGGATTTCCAAAGGCAGCACTACTGTGATCTCCCCCTCCTCCTGCAGGCAGCTTATCCTGTTGTGCTGTCTGTCCGCAGTGACTCCTGAGTCAATTCCTTTTCTGTCACGGCACCTCTTTGAAGCTGAAGCACTAAAACATGAGAGCTATTATGCTGCTGTTTCTTTATCTCAAAACACAGGGTAATTTATCTTTATCTGCCTTTTGCTGAAATAGATGTTGGGGCACAGGGCTGGATAGGGCAGCTGTTCTCAGCAATGAGAAATCCTGTAGCTGTTGCTAAGTGTTCAAAACCAGGATGTTGTTATAGTTGGCTAGATGTCATTGAATGCTTCTAGGTTTAACAAAAGGTTTTTGTGAGGGATAAAGGTAAGAAAAGATTATGCTTCTGTGGGTATTCAGAAAGCTGAAATGAAAATAGTTTCTATCTAAAAAAGACACAGCACAAATGGGTTTTGCAATATGATGATGTTCAGATCTGTGGGATGCAGAATGACAGAAATAACCAAGAGAAAAGTCTACAAAAGATGATTATAAACAGACATGGGTGAAAACAGAGAGAGAATTCTAACTGTTGTTCAAAAGGGACAACCTTCACCTGTTTGCTGAGAAACCTGCTGTTATTTATTTTCACTTGCACTGAGAAAACGTGGCTTTGAACATTTTTTGTAATAAGCTAGTTTATATCCAACATATGCTGGCCTCTGGCAGTTTCTTCCACATATGAAATAACTCACAAGACCCCAGACTCCTGGGTCTCTGCTCAGGCCAGAAAGAGGTAACATCATCTTTTCTTTAAAAGAGAAATTGGTTACAATTCTATATTTATCCAGAAATAATATGAATTGTGTAGTATTAGTGTTCTTTACTGAGCTGAAGTAAGTTTCTATACTGCTGGATAAGTGCATGGCAAGCAGCAAACCAGTCCATTGCCTGTGCCTCACAGAGTCTCAGCACACAGAAATCAGAATCACAGCCACTGCACTTTCCATCTCCATCTGAAAAGCAGGAAAGATTAACCAGAATCTCTCAGCAGATGACTATGATGCATTGGAAGGCAGTGTAGAAAATATTGTAGATTTCTAAGTATGCAAATATCTTACTGTTATGATTTACAAATTAGATTCCTCAATTCTACTGGGAGCATGTGTATTTCCAACTGTAGGGTTCTCAGACAGACTATCCTGCTTCTACAATCTCTTTGAATTTTTAAGCAGGAACAAGTTTTCAAATCGTAGTTGATTTATATTGGCAAAATGCAGCTTAGCTTTACTTTCTTTTCTGTCAAGAAGTGCTTTTGACTTGTTGGACTGCAGCCTGAAACTAAGAAATTTCACACAGGAGCTTGAACAAAACTAATATGCTGATGTTCAGCAGTGGTTGTGAAAGGGTTAGACTCTCTCAGTTGCTAGATTTTTCTGCTTTGCTCAGAATTTTTCTTTTCTAGAAGAGAGACATTTTTGAACCGTATGCTTGGGAAAATTCAAACTTAGTTTCAGGAGGCAGAAGCCCCTGAAGGTCTGTGATAACATCCAGATCAAGTGGTCTCAAATGTGATCTGTTTCCTATTCATCATCCACCATTTGTGTGGTTGCCATCAGCTGAACCTGCCAGCTCTTTGAAATGCTCCACTGCTCTTCCTCACAAAGGTGTAGAGCCTAATGCCATGAACTTGTTTCAGCCTTAGCTGTTATTGAGTAATGGTATATTCAACAAGAGAAATGCAAACTATCTAGTTACATGTTGCATTAAATATAACTCTGTTCTTGTTTTAGGACTAGTAACTCTTCTAGTTTATGAACTCTGAAAAATGTCTGTATTTTATGTTGCATTCTTGAGGTAAAAACACCTGCCCAGCAGATATAAAACAATTCTTTCTCTTCAAAGCTGCAAAAGTTAATGAAGGGCAAACATTTCTTGTGAAGAGATCCCTATTTTTTACATGCATAAATCAGGTTATCTAGTAAAAATTAAATATATTTGAAGTTTATATTAATTAGGTATATTTAGCAGGTGTTTCAAGTGTTGTGCCGCCAAAGGGCATCAGAGCAGCAAGAAGGTAGACCAGGCTGCCAGGGGAGGTGGTGATTGGTATATTCATTGGATGCCAATGAATATTGAGGTTAAAATGAAGTGAGGTTAAATGAAATCATTTTAGTTCAATACAATCCAGAGCTCTTGCCAAATCTCAAAAAGAAAAAAAAAAATCCAGCTATCTTTTGGACACAAAATTAGTAGTAATCTTTCTTTAAGGTTATCTGCATTATAAGAGGCATTTGAAGAAATGTAGTTGTTTGCTTAAATATTTGCTATTTCTTTTTCTTTTTTTGACTCAGGCCATATGGTGCTTTGGGTATTTTTTCTAACTTTTTCTCCAACACATTTCAAAACTCCTAACAACAAATCACTTCTCTGATCTCTTCTGATTGTTTCTTCTTTTTCCTGTAAATGACATTTTCCACCACCAAATTTTGTCTTTGAGAGCAGTGGTTTCTTTCCTCCAAACAATTTCCTTGATGTATTTTACTTCCTGTTGGGTAGTTTTTCCCAGAATTTCTGGGGCTTGCTGAATTTTTCTCTCTCAGCTATATTTAGCAGCACACTTACATGTCTTCTCATCTTCATTCTCTTTTGCTCTAAATTTGACCATAGAATTTCATTCTTCTTCCTTTGAAACTTTTTCATTTTGATTCCCTAATCCATTCCTCCATCAACTGATCCAGGATTTCTGAAGATCTTTGAAGCTTTTGTTCTGTAGCAAATCTTTTGCTAAAGCTCATCAGCTTTGACCTGGTGATTAACTTCAGGTGCCTGTGTCGTGTCTCTTTGTGCTGGATCAACTCCTGTCTCTTCTTTTCTTCAGTTTCTTTCAAAGACCTTTTCTCAAAAGCCCATAAAGCCTTGCATCTGAGCAGATGTTCAGGTCTGTATTATCCTTGTCCATGATCTGTTTCTTTCTCAGATGTTTGTCCTGAAAATATTTCCTGTACTCATCTTAGAGCTTTGATCTTTTAAGCTTTGCCTTGTCCTTTGTTTCTTTCTCATGTGTCAGTCTTTGTCATCTCATCTCTTGTAAGGCCATTTCTTTCAGCCTGGCCTCCAGAAAGTCACTCCATGTTCAGACTGTTGCCACTCCCCTGGGTTTTGCCCAGCAGCTGCCATTTCTCTCTTTCTCCCTTTCTCTTTTCCTTTCTTTCCTTCTTTCCTTCTTTCTTTCTTTCCTTCCTTCCTCCCTCCCTCCCTCCCTCATGAGAATCATCTGTGGGGCTTTGTGGGCTCAGACCTAGTGGCAGCCACAGCTGTGAGTGCTGCTGGTACTTAAGTCTAGCAACTTTAGGACCTGAAGAGGAATTTTCAACCTTAAATCCCTTTGACTATAGCCTCTAATTGTGGTTAACAGCTCTTCCAACAAGGAGCTCTTTGAGCATCTGCTGGGAAAGCTCACCATGGAGCTCAGCACTGTGCCACAGAAGGCTGATTGGCTTTTTTGCTTTGGAGTCATGCTATGGAGTAAAGTGCTGGGGAATTGTGTTCTTCAAGGCTGGCACCATTGCAAGAGGTTGCTGGGATTTCCACCAGCAGAAATGCTTTCTCATCTCAGCATGTGCATTGAGCAGTATAATGAGGAGTATTGATCCACCCTGGAAGTTATGAAGATGTAGGTTGCTGTGACTGTCTTTAATCAAAAATGAAGAGCCATAGTCTTCTCAGACACAGTTTTCTCTTAAACCCCCACTGAAAGAAGCTGGCTTTTTGTTAGTTCTATAAATTGCTTTTAGCTGATTTTAACAAGAAACATTTTATTTTTGATATTATTGGAATATGGGGATTTTAGTCAGGTTTTAATCTCTGAAAATCAAAGTACTGTATAAATTTTCTTCAATTTATTAACTTTATTTCCTTGCTTTCTCAACATAAGCTCTGTTTGGTGGCTGAGGAGTCTCCATTGGACACATTCTCTAACTTGTCTTCAGCATTAAATGAATACTGCACATTCTCTTGGGTGCTTTGGTGTAAGGGGTTTTTTTGTAATACTCCATTGTTTAAAATTCAACTCAGAAATCTTGATTATTCCAGTACTTTGGTACAGTTTCTTTTCACATGCAGTTTTTTTAAATGTAAAAAAGATTACCTAAAACTGATTGAACAATAATGCTGGCTCATCCCTCAATTTTGTGTATATCTGCCCCTCTCCTGCAACAAACAGAATGTTTCATAACGAGAAGAGTTCTTGTCCTCACAAGTAACAGAGATAATTCAGTCTTTGGACTGTGTATTAGGCAGCTGCTAAACTTAACTTCAGATCAGAGAGCACATGGAGAATGATGCAAATGAAAGCAGACGGCTTTCTCAAACAATTTATCTCTGAATTCATAAAGTTGTGTGTGGAAATGCTATGTATGGAGATGAATTACAGAGGGACCAGTTGTGTCTTATGTAAAAATCATGTTGATGGAAGCAAGGGGAATAAAATGGAATGTTACTGATCAAAATGCTGTCAGCATGTTGAAAATTGGAGCATCTTTATCCTGAAGCAGCAACATTCCTCATGGAAAAACAATTTCAATGAAAAGAAGATATTTATACCAATGCTGTTCATATTGTTCCTAAGAAACTCATACATCTCCCTAACGTGTAAAAAAATACATTCATCTCAGTTTTAGAGATGAGGAACAGAAGAGGACAAATGAACACAGCAAACCTCTGCTGAGCAAACAGAGCTCCTGTCTTTTCTGACACGTTTGCACCGATGTGCTCTTCCTGTCTGACGTGCTATCTAAACGTGTGTATCTGTAACACGGTTTTGACATGCATTAACTGCACCCTGAGTTACTTGCCATACAAATGTTTACACCATCAGTGGTGGCACTTATTCAGAACTGAATTACCTTCCTTTCTCCGTGTTGTGACAGGTGGTGGGGAAATACGGCTTAAGGTTGATGATCTATGTATTTTCTCTGCACAATATTTTTGTCTGAAGTATTGAAGGATCAGCGTTTTGCTGAAGACACACCTTAAAAAAAAAAGGTGTGAACATTAGTTCCTTGGTCCCTCACATAATTTAGAGGAGACAGCTTCAGAAGGGATGCTGAATCACACACACAGTGGCTTGTGAGAAAGCACAAAAGCTCCTCTGCATCTCTTTCTTTAGCCATGACATATACTTCACTGATGTTGATATTTTGGCCAGAGTTTGTGTGCAATATCTTTTCAGTAAACTACAACACTGCTTGAAATAGGCAAGAACAAGTTATTTGAAGGTGATATTAATGGTAGGAATAATATAATTTACATAATAATAGCATTTATTAAGGCATGTAAAAGTGCCATGGTGCTGCCTATTTAGTCTCTTAAACTATAAAAGGGAAATGGTCTTATGCACTCCTAAAAGTTCATCAAACCACTGCCTTTTTACTCTTCTTTTCTGTGGGCATGGTGCCATGTTATGGAGATGCAGAGTAATTTGTGTAGTTAAGTCAGTCATACAACAAATCTGTAGGTACTTGAGTATCAAAATATCTGTACAGATAAAATACCAGTCTAAGTAAGAGCCAAAGACAAATATTTTGTGATATTTCATCCCTTGTACCCAGGATGACTACATAAGGAGGGAGGTCAGGCTTCATTCTCACCTGCTTGTGAGTTGCAGCCATTCAAAGACATTTATCACTAAACAGCATTAGTAATATATAGCTATGAGAGCTAAAGGAGAGATGGTTTATTGTTTCCTGCTGTCACTGTTTGCTACTCCTGCAGTTTAGCTACAACCTTCAGCTGCTGATGTGATGTGTTTGTTTTACAGGATTGGAAATAGAGGTGTGGGGTTCGTACTTTGGGTTAAATATAACTGGCCATAAAACTTCACTGCAAAACCAGGCCACAGTTAGAATGCATCGTTCATGATGCAGTCAGATACAGTCAGTGGGGCTGAAGGAGATAAGAGAATTAAAGACACTGAAATACTTTTTTTTTTTTTCCTCCTCATTTCTTTTTCCTGTGGAAATATATTAAGTATATGAAACAATGGCTGTTATGAAAAATGCTGGAGGTGAAAGATTTCCCACATTCAAACCAAGGTAGAAGTTCAGGTGGACTGCTTGTGTCACACGTAGTAAACAGCAGATGGCTGTGAGCATAAGGGAAAAGAACGTGTGTTTGACAACCTTATATTAAAACTAAATAAACCAGTTCTTCAGCTGGCATAGAAAGGTGTCTGTCTATTGATTCTGACAGAGATTTACTGGTGTACATGTGGCTTGTCCTGAGAAAATGTTTCTCTGAATATCAATGGGTGGGTAGGAGATTTTACACACAGAGATAGAGCTGATCAATACAATAAATATTTAATCTTCCTCAGAATATTTGCAGCCTGGATGTTGGTTCAACCTAGGCCAGAGAAGAAGCTAACTCTGACATTCACATCCCAGTGTCTGAGGGGTTTGAGTCTGCTGTTATAAAGGCAGTCACTAACATAGTAAGCTGTCCTATGTTAGCTCATCTGCTGGGAGAGAAGTCACTTACCAGAGCAAAATGAAACTTTTGTCCCTTGATGGTACACAGGTATGAACTGTGAAAGCAAACCCTCTCATTGCTGATGCTTGCATTTGTTTTGACTATCTCAAGGTTCCAAAAAAAGATCAAAATTTTGGAAGACAAGGGTGAAGGGTTCACGGAGCAGGAATTCCTGTTTCCTAGTCCAAGCAGCTCAGCCCATGTGGGTCTTGCTATGACACCCACATTTTTCCCTTAAAGCTGCCTTGGAAGCGGGAGGCATTCTGGATGGACTCCAGTAGGGAGCACTAGGAGGCTATTGCACATGCAGCTGCTGGGGAATTGCACTGAGATCAAACGGCTTGAGGATTAATTTGTTTCTGCTATTTTGTCTTTTAAAGGTGACTGTATTCTAGAAAACAAGAGTACCTTTTATGAGTGATCAAAGCTGTCATGTAAGAAATTGCAGGGAATTTAACATATTCCAGTTATCACCATGCTGGGTCGGACCACTTTCCTGAGAGAGCCACTTTAAATACAATTTCAGTTTGAGAACACCCTATGATGGCAGCAGAATCATTCATAACGTGATTGCGGTCAGAGATTTTATCTCACAGTGTGTCCCTTTAGTGACTGGGTTTCGTGTGTTGTTGGTTGTGAGGAAGACTCTAATTACATTTCCACGCTGTGTGAGGACTGGTTAACACAAAGAAATCTCGTCTCCTTTTGTGTTGTGCTCAGCCCAGCAGTTACTTTTGTTCTAAATTGGGCCTGGCAGCCTCTAGGGTGGATGATTGACATGTCAATGTGCTAACAGAAGCCAGAACCAATTCTCTTGTCTGACACCTCCTCTCCTGCTCCGAATATTAATGATGAGTGACCCAGCTGAATGAATGAAAAGTGCACACATCCCTTGTGGCTCCGTGCAGATGCTCAGAGATGACAGCAGGATTTGCCCAGGAGAGGACACAAGCCCATAAAGCCATCTGGTATTATGTAGTGAGCTTAATGTGTTCATTGACTTGGCCAAACATTTGGTAAATCAAAAGTTGACAGGGAAGGATTCATAATATTTATGCTTAAAATGTAGTCAAAACATCACTGAGAAAAATATGAGTCCTAGATGAATTCCTATGAAAAGAGAAAGAAGTACAGCTCAGATTTTGACCTGGGAAGGGGAGTAAGGAAAATATAAAAATATTTTAGTTAAATATGAGTCACAAAGCAGTGATTTGCTCTAAAAGTGGCTTCAGTCACCCCATGATTGATTTCAGATAACACAGGTTATTGATGATCACCGCAGGCTTTTATAGTACAATTTCCCAACATGTCCAAATGAGCCAGCCTTGGAAGCCATTTTGCAGTCACTTGATATTTATCAGTTCATTATCCTGATTTGATTGAATCAAATAATCTGCTCTTTCTTACTCTGGATTATGTAATATTTATTGTTATATTACAGACTGAGACTATTACATGTGTAATCAGACTGTCAAGACTAGGTGGTATAATGCATAACCAAGGAGCAGATTTCTTTATTTAATCATGTAAATTTTATTTAATTTTTCAATGAAATAGATTCTCTTTTATAGTCTATGATTTAAGATTTTCCACATAGATGTTTCTTTTATCTCTCTCAGCTAGCAATTCTGCCCCAACGGGCAACCAGATAAAAAATCCATATTAACAGGCAATAGACTTTTTCTCTTTGTGAGGTTTAGACCTGGTTCAAAGACAAAAAAAATATCTTTTCTCACTCAGTTTGGCATATCATATTTTTTATCTCCACTACAGTAAAAATGCAACCCATTTTCACCTTCAGTGCCTTCCTCATCTTTTGAAGATACCGTGGTTGAATACCCTTTGTATTTTCACAATATCCCAAAGATTGGCAATTCTTTTGCATCCGTACAGGAGACTCTTGTATCCGTGCATTGAGCAACTTTTGCAGCAATTATTGCAAACCTTTTCCCTGATCACTTTCTCTGTTTTCTTTCATACTATGACAGCCCAGGCAGACTCACCTTGTTGCTGTGAGACCATTTTGTCATGCTCTTCAAATCCTTTTGTGTGACCCTGCTTGATTACCTAATTATGTTATTTCCCATCTTCCACATTTTTCCTATTACCCCAAATGCCCTTCACAGTTTCCTTGTATTTCTCAGCTGTTGATGTTGCTCTCATTTTTACTTTGCAAGCCATATATCTCACCTCACTTTGCTGTCTAAAACCTGTATGTCTAATTTAAACCACGTCTTTCAGTTCCCCTATAGCTAGTGGAGAGAAACGATACCTTTAGAGAACATTATTTTGTCTCAGTCTAAGATAAACACCTGAGTTAATTGTGATGAATTGCCCTCTGGGTATTCTTTCCATACACAGGAAATCCAGACAATCAGTTTGGTTCATACCTTACGAAGTAGGGAAAATGAATCCCTGTTTAAATCAGTTTGCCCAAGTTTTCACAGGTGCCTGATTCCCTTCTGCCTCAGTACCTTAACCCTGGTTAAGAAGATTAAACAAGAAACCTGGAACTTCTTAAATAAGAAACCTGGAACCCATTTGATACCATTTTCTCAAACTAAGTGTGCTATTAAACTTTAGGCCTTCAAGGAAATATGTAAACTGGTATTGTAAACATCCACTTAGGAAAAGAGAAATAGTGTAATTTTAAGATTTTTTTTTTGCTGACTTCACAATGCTTCCTACTGAACTTTTGTTTGTAGGGTATTGGGGTATTGCCATGTGTCTGTGAGAGAGTGCATTTCTGTTCATGTTGTACAAAGGCTTTATTAGCAGAAGGGTGTTCAAGCTTACAAATTAAACCAGAAATTTGCAGCAGAAGCCTGAGTAACACCTGTTACAGCAGTCCCCAGAGACGGGGTACCCCTGATGGTCAGCACTGTCACATGCAGACGGATGATTCTGGCCTGAGGTGGCTATGAGTTATTTAAATACAGCATTGGAAACATTTTTTTTGTATCTCTTTGAACAGAACCCTTTCACTACATTAAAGTAGCAAAATCAATAATTTTAAAAACCTGCTTGTAACATTTGGTTTAATATTATTTTAGAAAAATGATCTAACAAAATATTTTAAGTTAAAAAAAATCTTTACTCTTGTATCTTAAAAATAACCAAGTAGTTAATTTCTAAACAGTTACAAAGAGAATCACGTTGGGGTTGGGCCTTTGAATGACAAAATTCAGCTACAAGCGCTTTTATTATATTTTTTTTTATAAATGAATAACTAAACAATTGTGCCACAGGGACAGTAGGTCCAAGGTTCATAAAGAAAGTAGAGCTGCACTTCACAGATTTATGACAACTCAATAATCAGTGTCACTGAAAAGCAAGAATGAACTTTTCAGCTGTTTTTTGCAGTCATATGGGTTGTGCCCTCCAATCTAAAGCAAGACAAGATGATGATGTCTTTAAATGACAAAATAATAAAGAAATTATTTTGTTAATACACCTTCTTCTACTAGAATTAAAAAAAAATATATAGTGATTATCTTATTCCAAAGGGCATTAACTTTCTTCAGTAAAAATGTTTGGTCTCTCTTGTGCATACCAGTTTCAGCATTGAAACTCACAGAAAGGGCTTAATTTCATAGAATCACAGAATGGTTTGGGTTGAAATGGACGCTGGAGATCATCTGGTTCTAATCCCCACTGCCATGGGCAGGGACACCCACTAGACCAGATTGCTCAGAGCCCCATCCAACCTGACTCTAAACACTCCCAGGGATGGGACATCCTCAACTTCTCTGGGCAACTTGTTCCAGTGCCACCCCACCCTCAAAGAAAAGAATTTCTTTCTAGTGTCTAATCTAAATCTCTTTCTGTTTGAGGCCATTCCCCTGTGTCCCATCACTGCATGTCCTTGGAAAAGTCCCTTTGTAGCTGTCCTGCAGACCCCTTAGGTGTTGAAAGGCTTCTCTAAGATCTCCATGGACAGTGAGCAGGTTCTCTGTAGGCTCTGCCCCTACAATGTTCATCCAAAGTAGTTTTGGTGCTGGGAAATGAATGGAGATCATTGAGTTTTCTGACACTGCTGTGGACAAATTCTGCCTGTGAGGAGCAAAGTGGGTGTGTGTACACATCAATTCTTCTGGGTAAGCCACGCTCAAAAATGAAATACAAACAAAAAGTCTGGCAGGAGAACAAAGTTCAGTCTGGGAAAGCTTGTTTCACAACAGAAAGTCCAGACCCCTCCAACAAAGACAGTATCAGATTAGTGCCAAATTATTGAAGCTCATTGTTCAATAATTCTTTAAAAGCTCAGCAAAAACTCAGCTGCATTGTTCCCCTATTGAATGCTAAGACAATTTGTCCTACTAGGGTTAGATTTAGGGAGGGGTGGGAGTGGGCACAGGCCGAGTTTCCAGTTGCCATGGCCCAAGCAGAGAACCTGTGCAGGTGAGGAAGGTCTCAGCTGAATGGTAGGGGGCACACTGATTGTTGATGCATTTACACCATGGGACACATCTCTGTTTCTCTGGAGTGTCTAGAATATGATGTCAGGTTGTTTACTGTCCACTGCCAGGGGAGACAAAGGGTACCTGTTGCAGTAGGGAGAGAGGGATCCCCCCCAGAATGGAACCCAGACAGTTCCAAATGATCTGAACCACCAAAGAAGGAGTTCCTCTTCTATTAAATGACATCTTAATTTTAAACTACTAATTTGGTCCACTAAATTTTCCCGTCAAACACATGACTGCGAGAGCAGGAGCAGTGCAAGAACACAGCCTGGGAGCAGACAGCACACTAGGATACTCACTGCTCTCAGGAGAATGCCTTTCACAGGCCTCTGGTGGGGGGAACAGGGGTCTGTATGTGCCCTGCCTAAAGGAAAGGGAGTTAGGACAAATCCATTCGAATATGGGTGAAGGACACAAAACCAGGAAAGAAAAAATGAGCAAGTATCTATTGCACAGGCTAGAGAGAACTGCTTCCTCCATACAATTTTCTTCTGCTCAGTAAATGTTAATTAGGTTTTGGTGTGGGGCCCTTTCAGGATATGAATGAATATATTAGCCATTGAGAGCTATGAACAGACTATTTGGAGTTATAAATGGAAATAATTTATTTACTGGCATGATGAAACCTGGAAATCTTTAGTGAAAGACAGCAATTAAGAGACACAGCAGTAAAACTGGCAGAGGGAAGGAAAGAAGAAATATTACTGGAAAAAGGGCTTTTTATTCTACATTTTAAAAGGAGTAAACATGAATGATAAAACATGCAGCAAGGATTGAAGGGAGATAAGGAGCTTAAGCCCCTGCATCAGCACCAACTGGCACTGTGGCATCTGATGGGGCTGAGTTTGTGTAACTGCACAGGGCACCAGACAGGGAAAGGAAAGAAATCCCTTTTTCAGCTGGGCACACCACAAATTCTGGCTTTCCTGTTTCTCTTGCAGGTTAAGTAAGAGTAATGAGAGCTTATTAGTGCCTTGATTAGACACGAGGCCAAACATCATCCTTTCCCTGGCAAAATTAACCTTTCTGGTGAAGAAGTGATTCTGACTTAACTTACCTATGTGGGTTGCTTTTATTTACAAATAAAGTCAATACAGGAACCACTGTGAACATTTTTACTCAGGTGGAAGGCAGATTATTTCAAACATTTAGTTTATGTTTATTTCTAAGTAGAAGAAATCCTACTTCAACCAAAAATCCTCTCAACTCCTACATAAGCAATGAACAAAAACTACTTAAAAAGCTTTTATTTTATTTTATTTTTTTTAACTGGTGTAATTTTGGGAATGGATAGGGTCTCATTCAAGGGCGCAATGTCTCAATTTCTTGAGTGGCCTCATGTTAGCAAAATTCTTAACAATAAATTATTCAGAATATAAGTTCTGCTTGAGTAATGTTTATAGAAGCAGGCTTTGGGTTTCTCTGCTGACTGTGCTAACAAGAGTGTCAGCTGTGATTTTGCTTCTTGTGATATGGATTAGATCCAAGCTGAACTTGACTTTTTTCCAAGTCAATTATGAATTATCTGAGAACCAAAGCAGCCAAATGAAATTGTCCTGAACTTGAAAAAGAAATTAAATTTCGTGTATGTTCAAGAAAGAAGAGAATCTTGCTATTTTTAAGGGGTAGGAAACAAATTTATTTTGTGGCTTGGGTTGTTCATAAGAAGATGCTCAGATATTCTGTTGAAGAAGGGTCAGTTAAACAAAGAGAAATGGAAGAAGATAGGAAGAAAATGTACAACCAAAAAATTTCATAGGCCAATTATTGTGCAACGTTTCAAGCCATGCACTACAAGCATGTTGGTTTAGGCAAATTAAAAAAAAACCCACAAAAACAAAACAAAACAAAACAAAAAAACCCCACCAAACCAAACCAAACCGAAAACAAACAAACAAAACCACAACAAAACAAACAAAAAACCAAAGCCAAGCAACAAATCAGCAGTGCTCAGAAAATGGTGTCTTGGGGCCTTGATTTATGAAACACCTGTGCAGCTTGGGTTTACCATAGATGAGGAAACCAACTTCTGATTCCTTCACAGCGCTAATTTGCTCTGTGTCACACCACTTTCCTACCTCAGGTTTTACTATCAGTACAACTGGAATAAATAAAGTGTAAGGCTTAATGTTAATAGATTTGAAGCACATGCATCTCTGACTAAAATAATTTTAATCTAACATAGCTACATGGGTAGAATGACATGAAACAACAACAGATGTCTTCATCCCACCTGTAGTGCCATTTTCATTCTTTGCTGCTCTGCCACAGCAAAGCAGGTGAAATATTCTACAGTACTTTCTATGCTCAACATGGGCTAAATGACTGAAAAATTGTTGAGAGATCTGTAAGTGAATTGCAGTGTGTCAACAATTTTTTTACATTCACAAAGATAAAGGTCCAGTTGTAGCAAGAGCTGAGAATAAATGATAATCCATCCCAGCTGAAGTCAGTGAAGAAATGCCCTTGGATCCCTTTAGTGGATGAAATTTTTATTTTAAAATGTTTTTAATTAATTTGATTTTGTTCTTTTAGTGGAACAAAAATGTGAGAGAAATAAATAAATTATATTCCACCTGCAGTTTAATTTTTGAATCCATTGAATCTAGTTTACCTTCATTTTGTTTCTTTCATTTATACTTATAAGCAGAGTTTTATTGATCATCTTTTTACCATCCTCTCTGTATTTTCCTGGGAATAGATCTGCTTCTAAATCAGGCAGATGTTGCAACTGTCATCAAATACTTAATGATTTTCCTTATCCTTGTGTCTTGAAGTAATCCTGAAAAAAGATTTATGTGTCCATTAATACATTATTGTTTGCTCAGTGGCAAATGAAAGCTCAAATAATGCAAGTGAGGCAGAATATTGAGAAATTTTAAAAGCTGTAATTTTTCACAAGTTGAATTACTAAACCATTATTTTATAAATTTGTCTTTATTAAAATTCCCCCTTCCCTTGCGTGTTGGCCTATCATACACATTTTTCTCTTCTTTTGTTATGCACAAAATGTCATCAAAATTTATTATGATTTAAATTTTGGTTTTATCATCAAGAAATTATTCCTTTATTTCCCTTCTGGTCTTCATATAATCATCTTTTCTTCTTATCAGACTTACCATTATTAATGGAAAATTTTCCCAATATTGAAACAAATAGATTTCAGCTATTGAGCAGTTTATATCACATGAAATGACCAGAAAATACAGTTCAGGAAGGCTGCATTAAGCTAAATTACCTCTGTCCAGAGATGCTTTCCAGTAATAGATATTAATTTCCAAAGTCATTCTGTGCATTAAAAAAGAACTAATTATGCCAGTAATATCCAGGTAAAATTGCCAAGATTATGGCAGTGATCCTGCTGTTATAAGAGAGGAAGGCAGTACAGACCAGCAGCAGTAGCAGCATTGATTTATGCTGCTTTCTCTTCAGCGTAGTATGTTGTGAAGAAAAGCCAGTTTTCACATCCCCAAACCCAGTCAATTCTATCATTGAAATGGATTTTATGTCTTGGTCATTCAAGACACCCTTTTGATTTCCTTGGAGAGTGAGAAGTTTAAGAATAAAAGATTCTTTCACTTCAGAATACAAGAACTTTTGCCTCTTCCAAAAGAATGAGATATCTGTGTGAGGTGGGATCAAATCCTTATTTCTATTCTGAGTGAAAGAGTCCATAAATAAGGATGGATTCCTCTTAGGCTAAAGGGTTTTTTTTATTATTTTTTATAGATATAGATCTATAGATATAGGTATCTATCTTTAATGTCATCAGTTTCTGAGTGAGGGAGTCAGAGAAACAGTAAAACACAGCATGACATCTCCTACATTCCTGTTCCTTTTGGGGGTAATTGGCATAGCATGACACCTTGTAAGTGTTTCTGTAGAAAACTGTTTCTCAGTCCCAATAATGTGATGATCAATTTATAGAAGCAGAGAGGATCCCCTGCATGGGCTTGCGCTGTTTAATCCTCATTCTGCCGAGATGTTTGTGTAATGATTTTCGGCTGAACTTGTTCAGTGAACAAATTTTACACACAGGTTCACATTGCTTGTGCTCTCCCCTTGCGAACCAAAAGGTAGCCAAAAAGGTACCCAGAAGAAACAACCAAAGGCAGAGCCTGGCAACCTTGTCTAAGATTTATGGAGGATGAGGATGGTAATGCTATAAGGTGAATGACCCCACAGTAATAATTGTTTGTCTCCTAAAGGGAGCCTTGAAAGGTGTGGACAAACACCAACCTGTCATTGCTTTTCAAGAGGAAGCCAAAGAACACAGTGAGGACCCACTGTTGCTCCTTTTTAGACCTAGCTGTTGTTCCTTTCCCCCTGGGCTGCACAAAAGAAATCCTGAACCTACACCTTCCTCTTGACACATTCCTCTTGGTTCTTGTGAGTGTTTCAGCTTGAGAAGATGAGCAAGTGCCAACCTGTGACAGATACCATTTCTCCTTCCATAAGATCTCACCCTGAGTCTTCTTACATTAACTGCTGAGATAACCACAAGCATAACCCAGACAAACAGGCCATGGCAAGGCAAAGATCAGGAGGCCTTGCTTCAAACACAAGGAATTGATTGCTTCAGAGCAATTTTGTGCTATTTCTTTAATTCATTTAGGAACTGAACAGAGTGAAGGCTTTTTTACTTGAGTTTTTTAAAAGCAGTCCTCAACAGAGAACTACTAAGAAGGTGAATGTGGGATGGTAATGCTTGTGAAAATCAGAAAAAACTGTAGCAGCTACTGAACATCATTAGTGCTTGAAAAATGCCTGCTCTCACCACTGGGCAGTGACAGATACTTTTTAGTTAATTTGCATGTCTTTGGCTTTCAGCTTGATTCCAAAATTTTCTTGAAAGCTGCCACTCATGGTTTTTGGCAGCCCAGTGCTAAAACAAGAGACTGTACAGGATAACCCTTATAGCTGATTAGACTGTACATGTTCACTGAATGAACATTAATTGAATATTACAACTATAGTTTTGGTTAGGTCAAAGTCAAAACCAAAGTTAGTAACAGGATGTTAGGAACAAGAAGAGAATGGATGGATGGATGGATGGATGGATGCTTTTCCATAATACAGCAGGAAAGAGTAAAACACATCATAATCCTGTCTTTTGCTATTAGACCTTTCTGTGCTTTTTCCTGTCCAGTGCTCAATTTTTTTTTCCAAACATGGTCAATCCTTTTTGCTTCATTGTTTTCCCCTGTAAGTATTTAATTTTATCCAAACAAAGATAGTACAAGGGATCTGGAGAATTTCTGCATCTCTTGTATCAGGAGTTGCTGTCTGAAGCCCTATTTCTAAATCCAAGATTTACTTTCATTCTCTGTCAGACAGTGTTGATTACTGAGTTAGAGAAATTGATTCATGAGGAAAGGTTAAGGAGCTAAATACAAATAGCTTGGCTGCACGATGACTAAGACAGATGGGAGCATCATAATAGGCTGCAGAGTACGATTGCACTGAGAAGGAAGGGCCTCTGGGGGAAGGCATAAAACATAATCTGGCTCATTTTGAGTCTTCCAATTGTCACCAGAACCATTATGGTGAAAAGGGAAGCAGGTGGCTGCTTTACATACTGTTTTGAATTTAAACAAGTCTCAGCAGAAGCACTTACTTAGTTATGGGTTATCACAAGAGTGCAATATTTGCCCTGCTCCTTTAGACCAAAGCTCTATCCACCTGCAAATCCTGCCTCCTGCAATGCCGTGAATCTGATGCTCTGGAGCTCAGCAAAGGTGCAGGGTTCCTCCCTTTGGTCTTCTCCCAGTTCCCAACAGTTTGTGGCATAGGATTTTCTTACAGGTTTTATTAAGACCATTACATTTAACAACTATGAATTAACCCAGCCCTCCATTATTCCTCTACTTTAAAGCCTGTTATTATTTTTGACACTGAAAGTGATTTCCCCAGTTTAGTTCTGCGTGGAATGCAGCTGTTGTCTAATCAGTAGATTGTGTGCTCTTCGCTGTTATATTGAAAGAGCCAATGGTTGTTTTTTCAGTCTTATGGAAAACAGGCTTTATTTCACTTGCCTTTTTTCTAGGCTGTGTGGTCGTGGTCTATGTGGTCACTTTTCTTAAGCTACTTCCCTAAACAACTATTCCACAATTCCCATTACATTTGTTACCTTTTATTTTTGGTCCCCTTTTAAAAATCAACTATGTATTTTTATTATATCATATATCTGGGGTGTACCCAGTGTTCAAGGTGTGAAGATGTAATAAACTGTGATCCTCTTATTTTTGGATTTCTTGACTGCTGCTGAGCAGGGATGACATTCACAATGCTATACTGAGCATCTCTTTCCTACATAGTGGTAATAAATCATATTGTGTTTGTGTCAGTGTGGTTGTTTAGTCCCAGGTGTTTTACCTTGAAGCACTGGATTTTGAAAATGGCTTATTTTCTCTCTCAGTCTAATATTTGGAGATGTGCAGCAGGGGGAGATAACTCATTTACTTCTCTGTCACCAAGTATAAGAAAAAATATTTTTCTTTCCTTGTCCAAAGCTTACCTGGAGATAGTGGATTTCAAAAGGGTAATTCTTGTCTTGGTCCAAGAGCCAGACCCCTGGCATTATTGGACAGGCAAGAATTCTTATTTTAAACATTCTTTCTCGGTATGCAACAGCTTGCTCCATTCAGGAGTAGTTATAATGTGAGAAAGATAAAGAATGGAAAAGAGGGAGAGAAGGAGCAGATTTGCAGAGGGGAAGACAACAGAGAAAAGGCAAGTCTGTTCACTGCAGCAATGCTTTTGTAAAATATCTACAGGTTATTTTAGACCATGTGGGATGCACAGAGCCTTGATAGGGTTGGAAGCTATTCAGCGCAAATATAAAAGCAAAGTTCAATTAAAGCCATGTACAAGCTGCCAGAATTTGCAAGGAGCTTTGTCAATCAGTGCACAAATTATTTCGTAATGGATGTAACTTTAACCTAGAGAGTAGCATACATGATTTCTAAAATCTCCCCGATGAAACCTCTTTGAAACTGAAAGGACTCCAAGTTCCATTTACATCAATACCTTCCTAAACAAGCAGAACCTGTAGAAGAACGTTGTCACTAAAAAGAAGCAGTTTCTGTTCAAAGATATTCACAAGATTAGAAGAATAAAGGAATCTGAAAAAAGTGCATTAGTATACATATATAGTTTGTGCTATTCAGTAGCTGTCATATTATATGTAAAAAGTGATGTTCAAGCAATTAACATATTAATGCTAACATCTCAAACTATAATTTAACTGAAGCTTTATGACTGAGACACAATAAAGATAAGAAATTGTCAGGCACTCACCGTTCCTCAGGAAATGTAAAATTGAGAATGTAACTTGAATATGCCATGGTACTCATTTCACTTTATAATCTTCAGAGGCTTTCCAGAAAAAAACTCTCAAATATCTGTATTTTGATCCCTACATATGTAAAAGAATATCTCCTATTGTTATGATTGTGAGCTGGAAAGCTCTAGCTAGATGGAAAAGATTTCCCTAAGTAAAAACAAAACACTGCCTAGTGTACTAATATGTGAAATTTTTCACGAAACACACTTTTCATATGAAATCCTAATTATAAATTATGATCTTCAACAAAATCATGACCTGAATTTAAACACACAGTCATAATAATGCAGTTCCATGAATACTACTATGGTGGACATTGTGTGTAATATTTTCAAAACCACTGACAAGCAACTCTGGGTAATTTTGTAAAAAACTAACAGAATTGCACCTTCATATCCATGAAATACGTTATAAATATGGATTTTATCCAAAAACTTTGGCATCCACTTTTAATGAACTCCACCCCTACACAGTGCAAAAGAGACATTTGTAACCTCAAAACAAATCAACCTACCAAGCATTTAGTTGCAGGGCATCAACTGCCACTTATGACAAACTGCTTTCTCTACATCTCTGTTTTCCTGTAATCAAATTACAAATGGAGGTCATGGGTTTTTTTCATAATATTTCATTGGATTCAGAGAGAGCCGCTGTAATTTGATATGCTCTATATTTCTGTGCTTTCTTTTGCTGTCTAGCTTAGTGAAGAAAAAGACAAATGTTACACCATTTCCAGATTTTTTTATTTTAGGAGGAAATTTATCTCTACAGACCTGGATGTCTTTAGTATTATGATTTTGATTTGGAATGGTGAATTAAGACACTGATGAGCACGAACCCTTTTTTACATGAAGGAAAAGATGCATGAGCTATTTTTCTGTTTTGCTCTATGGGAACAATTCCGAGCTCTGCTGGTTCATATACAGCACTGTGAAATAAGACAGTTTGAATACTGAATGCAATTGTTTTACTTTTTTGTGGTGTCCCTCATTTTCAGGATTCATGGACTTCATGATAAAGAAAAAAGAAAAGCTAAATATTACTTTGTAACTTCCATTTTAAAACCACTTGCACTTTTATACAATGCTTCACAAGGACGATTAACAAAGCTGCCTTCTAATTAATGTCTTTCATATTCCCGGAACTACAAGAAATGCTGAAATACAAGTGATATTGGGATATATTTGTGTGTGCCATATCCACCATTGGCTTAACTTTTTAACTCTTACAATTTTTTTTCAATGTCCTTGCTAATTCCTTGGTGTTTGACAGAATATCAGAAATGAGGTCAAAGAAATCAATTTCCCACTGCATCACCACAGTATTTTTTGTATTTAAGTTTTGCTCTAGACAAAGTCATGTGCTGTTCTAATTCTTTTCTCGTGCATCAGGCTTACATTACTCATCTTTGCAGCCAGTCCCTTGAAAGTGTAGACTATTTGTCATCCCTCATTTGCAGTGACAATGTCAACAACTTCTTCTGCTGAACCCACAGTCACAGCCTCCATTAACTTGTATTTTAAATTTACTGACAAGTATCTGGTGCTGCCCGCTTTCTTGGAATAATACAATTTTTAGATTACCTTTGGATTTTTTTTAAGGTTAGTTTTTCCAGATCTATGTGCAAAGCATCTTCGTTGTTCTTTTTCAGTCTCTTTTGCACGTGGTGACTACCAAAGCCTACAAGAATATTTAAGCCACTGCCAGCTTTTCCCATTGACCTTTGCATTGAAATGTTGAATGTCTTTGCAAAGCTCAAAGCATCAGCCTGACTAACAATTGCAAACAAAAATCAGAGCCAGAGCAAAGCGACTTTCTTTATGAGCAAAACACAACATTGCAGCAAGAGCAATGCTGGTGAATGTATTGGATGAGACTGAAAGGGCTAAGGGGAAGCACCTTGGGGCATTGCTTTTAAAGCCAAGTTGTTGGTTGTGTTAAGTTTTCAGTGACATCTGGGGAATTCAAAGGAGAGCATGCTGCTGGCATATTGACCTGCGGGCTGGCTGAGCCAAAGCACCCTCGAGCTCTCAGGATCTCGTTTAATGACTTACAGGACTAAAGAGCACTCGCTGGGACAAAAAGCACATGTCTCTCAGAAAAGATGTTTGTGCTCTCCAGGACCTTCTTGTGCTTAAAGACAAGCACTTAGAGACCGAGCACTGTTTTCAGTGTCCAGCTTTACCGCAAGCAAGGCCAGACAGATCCACTTTGGCTCAGGGAACAGTAATTACTTTTCCTAACATAAAAGTAGCTCATTCATCTCCCTTTTGCTGAGATACAGAGAAGCAGTTTTTCTCAAGTAAAGGGAACTTGTCTGTGTGTAAATGCACCATATTTTTCCCTGTAGCATCTTTTCAAAGAAGCACTTGCTGCAAACAAAAATTGTTAGTGTTCACAATATCTAAAAGGGTCAATAAGGATTTGGATTTTGAATATCTTTGTCTGGCTGCTATTGAAGCAGCACGAAATGTTCATAACCTGAAGTGAAAGATCCTGACAGCTATTTTGGTAGTCATGGAAGACCAAGGACAAGAAGTGAGCTGGGATGAATGCACAATGGGAAGATTCAGAACCTGAGGCTGCTGCTCTTAGGGGAGCTGAGTAATGAATGGAACTACAGTGAGTGTGCTTTCAGAGTCAGTGGCCTCTTTTCTAATGGTTTTAGTGGAAATACCAGTCAATCTCTGGGAGGAATCCCATGTAAAAAAAGTTGTTAACATTTGGCCTTCATATTGTACTTACATAAACAATGATTATCACACGAACAACATGAAAAGATGTGACTTTATTTAGAGGTGGGTTAATTTCACCCAATGCTTGTATTCTAAAAGGTCAATGTTTCACCTAAGCTCATTGTCTGGTCTCCTTTTATCAGCAGGAAAGACAGCAAGAGAGAACCTTCTCCAAAAGGTGATCTATCCTACATACCTTAGACATCCATCTCAGGACAGAGCAGGTGAATCGCCTGGTGATGCTTCTTTCCCTCCCCTGTGATTAGACTGCTATTCTAGGCAAGATTTAAATTTTTGATTGGCTAAAGTTAAGTAAATTGAATCCCAGGGATATCTATCTAAACAGCATTTTGCTGTGTTTTCTATCATAATAACTTTTTGTACCATGCATTTGTACTGCTCACTATTCTACAACTCCCTGAAAGGAGTAGTAAGGTGGAGGTTGGCATCTTCTCCCCAGGAACAAAAGATGGGATGAGTGGAAATAGCTTCAAGTTGTACTAGGGAAGGTTTAGTTTGTGTATTAGGAAAATTTTTTTCACATGAAGGCTTGTCAAGCACTGGAACAGGTTGCTAAAGGTAGTAGTTGATCCACCATCCCTAGGGGTATTTAAAAGATGCATACATGTGATGCTTAGGGACATGGTGTAGTGGTGGCCTTGGCAGGACAGGGTTAAAGTTGGACTTGAAGATCTTAGAGGTCTTTTCTGACCTAAATGATTCTATGATTCTAGGATTTTGTTTATATTATTGCTCATACAATATTTAAAAACTATTCTTGCACTTTGTCAATTTTTTTAGAAAAAATAAAATTAT
The DNA here is from genome assembly GCA_013400435.1 of Pycnonotus jocosus. NCBI lineage: Eukaryota > Metazoa > Chordata > Aves > Passeriformes > Pycnonotidae > Pycnonotus > Pycnonotus jocosus. The sequence continues at coordinate 109,514 of VWYP01030570.1, read as the reverse complement.
AGGGAATAAAATAATAATATTGCTTCTTACTTTATTTAGCTTCTTAGTTGGATTATGTAGTGTGTTTTAATGCAGAAAAAGGCTTAACAGGAAGCAAAAAAATATTGTGATATGTAGAACCAGGCAAATTATGCTTGCAGGTGTCAAAAGATACAGAAGACTTGTTTATAAAAGTAAAGAAAATATTCCTCTTTCTAAGCAACACATAAACATATCCTGTCGTCTACTCTAATAATTGCAAGATCTCTGAAAGCCTGCAGGCATTTTACAATGAATACAAAGGATACAAAACATTACAGCAATAGTTCTCCCCCCCCCTTTTTTTTTTTTTTCTCATAAAAGCTCAACTCTTTCATTTTTAAATAGGTGTGATCCTCTCCTAGTCTGACTGTGGTGTACTCAAGGTAGATTTTGCCATTCACTATGATAGGACAGAATTCTAGATAATCAGTCTCCTGTTGCAGGCAGTCCAATGCAGTAAGCAACCTTGGGAAACTGAATTTACTTTCCATTGCCATGTGCTGGCAGATAGAGTCAGGTAAAGCAGCAAGTGATGCACACCTGGATCAGAGAGTGGGAGAGCAGAAAGTGTACTGTACAGCTGTTTGGTGGATGGGATCATGACTGGGAATGATCACCAGCAACTGGTAAGGCAAAGGAACAACAAAACAATAAAAAAAAAAGACCAGGGAGACTGTGCAAAGGCTGATTAAACTTTTGTGGGTTTTATGCCTTCTAATGGGTAAAGGTGTAAGCAGGCAGTCTCCTGTGGAATTTATGTTTGGGGAGTGGACTCCAACAAGCTGCTGGCATTTTGGCTGGGGTTTTTCAGCTCTCATGGGCCACAGGGGTAGGGTCTGTCCTGAGAACCCACAGCCAGGTGCTCTGGCTGGTCCATGGAGTAATGGTGTCCTGGGCCACCTGTGTATCTGGGTCTCTTGACAGCAGTGTTGTAAAGGACCTAGAGCTGATCCCAACCATATCACCTTACACCATACAATTGGGGAAATATTTTATAGATCAATCACCCAATCCATTGCTTGATACTTCAAGGAGCATCTCTGATGGCTTCAGTAGTGCCATAGTCATGCACAGGTTTGAAAAGAGAAATGGTATAGAAGCTACATCTGAACTGGGATCATCAATGCTCCATAGAAAACTACATATTCCTAGATTTCTCAACTTCCAGGTTGAGGGCCATGGCCACTGCGCACTTTTATCTCCAGTCTTGTGAGCTCTCTCAGATGTAACTTTTTATAAGCATCCAACTTCCACAAGAATCCATACTCCACTCACTTTGAAGTGCCTGGAGTACCTGCCTGTATCATTTCCTTGACAGCAGAGAGAATGGGGAGAGAAGGGGCAGCAGTAGCTATGACTCTCAGAGGGGGATTGTTATTACATTCTTTGAATGTTTAAGTAATAAAATAACCATTGCGATCAGTTTAAAAATGTATAAAAACCCTCTTGCCTTCAGGAAAGTAATGTTCAACTTTCATTTCCTCCAGAGACAAATATCAATTCAGAGGAGCAGGAGAAGATAGAATGGAATGAACCAGGTTACTCTAAGACTGTGGGGTCATCACCATGTGATTCTAGATATTGTTGCAAAAGCTGGAATATTAAATCTCACTGGGTGGAGAGATGGATGCAGTCCAAGGGCAACCTAGAGGGAAATAAGATTGAACTAATGAAAGTCTGCTCTCTCAGTAGTATGTAAAGAATGTCTCCAATATTGTGCTCACAAAAATAGTGTCTCTGGGCAATGTAAGAATAATCATAGGTAGAAATTACACTTCCTTCCAAAAGTCACATGAAGAAGAATAAAAGTCATATCTGAGAAAATGTGATCTGTAGATTTCAGCAAGCTATCTCACTCTTAATGACATTTGAGTATCTTCTGAGATTTCCTGACGTAATGAGATTTTAGACTGGGTTAGAGGATGTCTTTATTTCCTTGAATTCTGTGGAACTGCTGATTACCTTCTGATTTTCTTCCCTGTTCATATTTGGTTTTGTGGAGGTTCTTTATTGAAGTTGTTAAAAGAATATATTTGACTACATCTCTTTTACAGAGCTATGAAATATACTTTCTTTGAAAAATTTAACTAAAGTTTACTCAGGTGAAATAAGCCCTGAAGATTATCCCTTCAATTTTCAAGATAAGACAAGAACAGTAAATTTTATGATTCTCCTTTGGAATTAGAACTTGTGGGACTTAATAACATCCTAAAACAAAGATCACAAGATCACAGAATTAATGAGATTGGAAGAGACCTTTGGATATCATCTACCCCAGCCCCTTGGCTCAGAACAAGACTGGACAGACCACAATGCTCAGGACCCCTTTATAAATATCTGCTGACTATGCCCAATCACTTCCAATATATTTGGAAATTATTTTAGGATTAGTTGTTCCAGCACTTTCCCCAGGTAAGAGGCGATGCTAAAACCCCTTTAGTTTGCATAATCCTCTTTCTTGCTCCACTTGAAGACAGAAGTGACATTTTCTTTCTTCCACTTCTCAGGAAGCCTCTCCCAGTTGGCCACCTCTTGGTGACCTCTGCCACCTCGCTCAGTGTTGATGGGAGAATGGACTTGTTCAAATGTTCCCTAACCCAAACCCTCTTCCATCAAGAGCAGTTCTGCTTTTTTTTTTTACTTCAGGAACACGACAACATTGATTCTAGCACTGTTCAGCTGTATCAGAGATATGCTTTGCTTGCACCTCCATAACTCTTCTTGCAATAGTGTGCATATTTAGCCCATTCTGAGACAGATTTTCAGCCTGTGGGCTGGCATGGGTTACAGATAGCATCTATCTTCATATTCACAGACATAGACTAGACTGATTAAAAAAAAAAAAGAACAATACTGAAAACAGGAAAAAATAACTTAGTATTTTCCCCACAAGTTTTAGAAGTGGGTTAATAAAACACTAGTTAGATGCATGTCTACATTTTTGGTAAAGGAAATGGCCAAAAAAGATGTATCAAATTGGCCTAGTTTGAGGAAAAAAAATCAGGGTCATGGTTTCCACTAGAGACAGATACTTAAATGACAGGATGATGAGGCATATAATTTCTTGGACATCTGAGCAGAATTTATAAACTTGAACTAATTGTTTGATGCCATTTGGTGACTTTTTGGACCAATCTATAAAAATATCTTGATTATTTGCCATTAGTCATATGTGTGTTTATTTGTCATACTGAAAATGTTTTGGTGAATTATGTTTTGTCTCACTGAGTGCCACTGCTCACTTCACCATTCTACCATGCTATTGACTGAAAAAAGAAACTTCTTGAAACCCTCTTGAAGAAAACTTTTTGCATAACTTTTAATTATGGATTGATCAAAATCATAGAATGTGTTCCAAATATTGCCTGGAAAAGATTGAAATAATTGAAATAAATCCAGTTTAAAGCTTCACTGACTAGTTTAGGACAAAAACTTTGGAAGAACATGGGGAAGCATTGCTGCAATCACTTTTATGCTATGCATTCATCCTCCAATTACGTGAGAGAGTTTATTTACCTTGAGAAGAGAGTTAAGAATCTTGATTATGAAATGTATCAGCCCATTGTCCTTGCAAGATGTACTGCCTTTAAAATAGTGTGTACTGAGAAAAATCCCAGGAATCCTATACAAATTAGGAATGCTACAGCTTTCCCTTCCAAATGTTCTGGAGCTTAGGATAACCTACATAGTTTGCCTACCGGGTACTGCACCAGTACTAAAAGAGAAATATTTCAAGCATATTATGGGATATGACCAAGATAGATAATCTAAAAGTCTACAAGTACTAAAAAAGAAAACAAAACCAACCAACCACAACAACAAAAAACCAACAAAACCACCAAACTACTTAACTAGCTTGTATCCTTTCAGGGAGGATTTTCCAAGGAGAGTTAATTTCTCTGCATAGAGAAAGAGCCTAATTCCTCATCATGCCCAAGAAATTCTCCTCCTTCAGTTCTCTCTCTGCTTCTGTAATCTAGCTGTGCTAAAGGACACCTACAAGAATAAAGTGTCAGCTTGAGACCAGCTAGCAGAAAAAACATTGAAATGGAAAAGTGCAGTTTCGCAATTAAACTTAAGTCTCTCCTTTTGTGTTGTCTCCTTCATTTCTCTTTCTATAATTCTGCTTGTATTATTCTGACAAGGACTTCTGCAAGCTCCCAAGATGCCAACTTGAAGCTGACAAGAATGGTGGCAAAAATACCTAAAGCACAAATTCTTTTGACAGACTAACAGGAGTCTGTTGTCTGCCGGAATCGCCTTTCATTTTTCCTCTGTGCATTTCTTCTGCTTTGTCCTCTGCAGACACCTCAGCGACAGCCTGAGGGTGTCGGGCATAATTCTGCAAAGACATGGAGAATGAAACGAAAATGCCAAGTGTCAAGTCCATCTCATGACCTCCCACTACTATATAAAGTGAAAAGAGAAATCATGGGAAAGTGGCCAGTTAGCTCCTCAAGTCTTGATAAGTTTAATTGATTTCCACATATTTTCATAGCTATGCTGAGAGATATGTACGCTTAGGATACAATAAAGTGTTCACTTAAATCAATTAGACTCTTTATTCTGACTTTAGTGGGCTGAAGGTTGACTCAGGTTTCCACCATGAGAGTTCTGTAATACCCATTTTTAAAGGATTGATACAAACCCCATCATTCCACCAGCATGTAAAAAAGAGGCAACAAGGGGCATTCTGAAGTTTTGTATTAGAAACTTGAGATCAGTAGAGCATGAAAGCTCATATATGTACTCTTATATAATAATAAAAGATTTTTTTTTGGCAGTTACTGATGTAATTCCTACTGTTTNTATATGTACTCTTATATAATAATAAAAGATTTTTTTGGGGGGGGGCAGTTACTGATGTAATTTCTACTGTTACTGATCCAAGTGCTTTATGTTGCTCTTCCGAAGAAAATGTTCACTGGCATCACTAACCCTGATAATTCAGTTATTATTGCCAATTAAGTCCAAGCAGTAATGCTCAAAGGAACTACAGATCAGCACACTCTGAAAAAGGTTAACTATCCAAAGATAAACCACTGACTTTGATAGAAACTAAATCAAACTGCAGCATTTAGCTAACATATCCCTTTGAATTTTTGTCATTCTGAGTGGGTTTTATTTTAAAACAGAGACTCTCCACTTCAGAGCTGGAAAGATGACATTCAGTATCTATGTCCAAGCAGTTTGACATTCCTGTCATGGCAACTTACCTTCACTGCCATTTGTCACAAATGCTGATGTGGATATGTCAGCTGTCTATGTAGATATGCCATCAAGAAAAAAACCCAACTGAAATAAAAGTAGATGTCAACAAAGAAACAATGATATTTCTGTAAGCATTGTGTTAAATTAGTTGATGTTATCTCTGCTTACTAATCATCAGTAGCTGTAGCTTACATGGCAAGGAGTTGTAGTATGAAGTATGATTTTCCACAGGTTTGAAAGGTCAAGTTTAATTTTCCAAACCTCTCTAAGTTTATTTTCAACACTTCAATGGCAAATCCAATTCACTTGAGCAAACCTGTCATATAAATAACTTGTAGTACTGAAGATACAAATTCAGAGTAAAATTGGGGAAATCATAGGCCCTACTGGGTGAAAAGAGCTAGCATACTCTGGAAGTCACAAGCAGCTGGCTCAAGTGGCCACAGCATTCTTAAATGGGACTTTTTATTAGTAACCAAGAGCAGCCACATATTTTCAGTGGGAATAATGCTAATGTGCCTAATGTTATTTGGCAGTTTAATATTTATCATTATATAATATTTGTGGAAGGAACTGCACAAGGGAGGAAAGAGTGCAGTGGCTCAGATTCCTTGCAACAATTTTGGCACTGGCTTTCACTCAGTAACTGATCACTTTGAGAAGGAGAGGATCACTTTGAAAAGCACTCAGCTCTCAGGAAGTCTGAATACAAATGGTGCCACCCACTCAGGATGAGGATCAGGGGCTCTAGGACACTTCCTTGTGGCCCCTGACTTCAGGACAGCCATCATTATGATGACAATTGCCATAAATTGGAAGTCCCTTTACATGGTGTGCTGGGTTTGGTGTGGGATGTGCTGCCAAGGAGGAATGGGGCCTGTAGCCGAGCCCTAGTGACAGGTCTGCCCTGTTTTCCTAACCCAGGACTTATTGCCTCTTGGAATTGATAGTTATGATACTTATTATGGTGACACACAGAACAGAGAAACTGGGCTTAAATGACCTCAGAAAATACAGCTGACAAGTCTTTCAGGAGATTAGGTACTTTATTTAAAAAGATCTTTATTGCTCCTAATTTAACTTACACTATAATATTGACTCATGCATTACCTTTTTCTTTCTCCTCAATTTTCCTTTTCTCATTCTTTTAATTTTTTTCACCTTCAGTTGTTCTTTTTCTGTGCAAGCCACCAGACTGACTGGCATTAAAGAAAAGGGATGAATGTGGTGAGAATTAGTGATACAGAAGAGAAAGGAGTATGGGATAAAAATATAGGAAACAATAAAAGCAAATATGAAACATGAAAGCAGTACATTTCAAAATCAACACTTTTCAATAAAAGGCACAGTAGAAGTTATTGCAACTATTACAAAGAAATTTTTAAAAATCGCCTAATTTTACATCAACAGAATGCAAAGAACAGAAAAAAAAATTTCTTTTTCAAGTTCCTCATCATGAGTACAAGGTTGCTGGAGAACGGGCTTTGCCTTTTATTGAGGAAATTTTTTTCAGCATCCAAACTTTAACAAAAGGATCTGTGTAAGAATGCTAGTGGACAGAACAAGACTTCTTACACTTGTGATTTGTCTGGCTGATGAAGGAGTATTTTCAGCATTGTCCACCATTTATTAGCTTAGACATCCAGTTAATGCAGCTCATCTTCTCTTATGTCAATTTTCATCAAGAACATGTTCTGGTTTGTCTTTAATCTGTATTTATGCCCAACAGAACATATCCAGTTTTATTACATTTAGATTGAAATAGCCTCATGAAATAGATGGGACACAGATCTAACTTATGCAATCTTTGTCTTGATTCTTAATCTCTGGTTACTATAAATCACAGATGATTCTTGTAAGGTTAGTGTAGTTACATGAATAAAAATCCAGATAACAGAAGAAAGTGCTTGCTCCTCTTAAACATTTGTGACTTTTTCTAAGCAAGGCTTTGATAATATAATCAGGAGCAGTGATAAACCCTTAACAGATACCTATTGTTCACAGTCAAATGACCTTTTAGGTCAGCTGTTCAATTACCATGACTTATTACACAGTGGTATCTCTTCCATTCAGTGCCTAGTGTTGAGTGGTATGTTCCTGACAAGCAGAAGAAAATCCAATTAGCTACTTTTCTTTCTTGCTTCTTCAGGAAATATTAGCATTTTTAATACAGCATGTGGCCATACAATACAGATGATGATGGTAGGGCAAGTTTAGGAGAATTATATTTTTGTAACACTTTTTCATAAAATTGTGAAGGACAGAATCAATTTGCTACTGCAGTTATCTGAAGAAAACAGCTTTAAATCTGTGCTTGGACAGATTCTGTGGGATAATGTTGTGAAAAGGTAATAGAGAAGATGCTATTGCATTTCTTCTTCCAATACTTTTGGACTGCTCACTGCATCTTAGGAGGATTGCTGTGTATTAAATGGCAAGAAATGCGAGCTACCTGTCACAAAGTAATTGTTTCTCTGAAGAGGAAACTATTGCATGCTTCTCACAACTCATCTGAAGCCCATTGCCAAAAATCCTACAGAACCAGATAAATGACCGTATTCAAATCATAGGACACATTCAGCTCCTGAGAGCAGAGAGAGTTCTGTGTCATCCTTTTCTCCACAACAGTCTGCCTCAGACTGTTTTGGAGGTTTAAACGATTTTTATAAAACTGTACTCAAAAAATCTCAAGCTCACTTAGAGGCTGTCCACTTTATCTTCATTTTTTTTGACTTATATATATGTAACAGCATTAGAGTGTACATGAGTTTCTTGATATTTTTTGTTGGTTTTGTCATTGCTTCACTGTAGAAACAAACTTGGCAGGTAGAAACTTGTTCAAAACCACCTGTGTACCTCACCCAAACTTGCAAGCTTAGAAATACTTCTGAATCGCTCATTTTTGAAACAGACTGAGTTTGCTTTTGTGATTATTTCCTGAATAAAGTGCAGGAGAATCTGGCTGTATTCTTGATATTTTAAAAAACCAATATTGTTTTCTGTTCTTTATAAACCATAATAAATGCAATTGGGAGGATTTTTGAGTCTCAGTAACTTGATTTTCTGTGGCAGAATAAAGAATGCCCTGGGAATATGTTTCATTGTCTTCAAATGCCATGGAAACCTTCTGACCTTTACATGTAAACTTTTCAATTTGCAAGAAGAGGTTTAGCCAAAAGATTCTCATTAACATTTGTGGTAGCTGAGAAGCTGAATGCTTTTGTGCTAAACTGAAATTTACCTCCATGCCACAGACTATGAAACTGTATGGGGGAAGTCAGAGATGCTGTTTATGTCAAATGTCCTTTCAGAATTAATTTTGCTAAATTCTTGCAACAGGCATTGGCATATTCTGGACTTGTTTTGTGTGCTCCTGACAGTTTAAAATCTGACAGCATTCTGACGTGAGGTATTCAAAGACTTACTAAACACTTCTATGGTGCTAGAATATCAAATGCCTTTTGTCCAATAAACAAAGTGCCTTTTTATATGATAACAATGCCCATTTTCTTGAAAGGCAAAGAACCTGTGGAAGTACACCTGCTTCTTCATCAGTAGCATTTTCTATTCATTCAGATGCATTTTCTATGAACTTCTGGCAAAATATTCAGACTCTGAGAAGACACTTATTTCATCTGATGACTCAGGTTTTACCTTTCTCTGAATTTTGCCAATTCCTCAGCAGTAGCTTTCTTAGTTAGCACTGTGGTATATATATAATCATTTTTATTTCACCATCAACAGTAGGCAGTAAGGTTTTCAGGAAAATCGTGCTTTAGAGAACCATATATTTTTAAGGTGAAGAGGACTGCTGTGTTAGTTTAAGCTATGTAGCAAGAAGTATTCCTACAGAAGTTTAAGAGCTAAGTGAATTCCCTTACTTCTCAAAGACAGTATGAAAAGTCCCTCTGATTTTGTGGACCAAGATTTCATGTCAGTATGGTATTTTCATAGTACTGATGTGTGAAAACAAGTAAATTAGTTCCAGATTTGCTGCTATCACCTCACTAAAATAATCCACTGAAAAAAGCTGAGAGCTAAAGGTCAGAAAAGAACATCTGTGTTCAAAAGAACTTAGAGAGGTGGAAAAGGGCTTGGGAGCAGCTTACGGCTATACAAGAGACTGGTCAATTGCAGATAATAATTTATTTTCATTTACAGAACCTATTGGGTTAGGCTCAGGTTCTCTCCAGTCTCTTTGGTAAACTTGGTGAGACTGAAAGAGAAGATAGCAAGGTACCTCACCTTTATTATTGGTAGTGAAAAAACCTTGGTGAGCCCTGGCCACGCCATGGTGTTACCTCTTGATTTCATTTATTTTCCTACACTTCTGATTGGTGATAGAGAAATGAGCTCACAATTTCTCTTCTTAGTCCTGAACACACTCAGGCCTCGGATAATCTCAGCTGTTTGAAAGTGCATCTCTTCTACCTAGTGGTCTCTCAGTCACCAAGGTTTCTTCCTGGGTAGTATGAGTTCAACAAAAAGTGTTGCCTTTGTTGCTGCAAATATGTCTGTGTGCCTCAGTGCAGCCTCAGCTCTTTTTTGCTCCTATCTTCTGGGCACAGTCATTGCAGAAGAAAGGTGAGCCATGCAACCTATGAATCTTCTGTTGTTTAGCCTCTAGTGTGAATCAAACAGTGCCTGGAAAGACCTTGGGGGTTTATTAATAGTGCTCAACAGCCATCTAACTCTGTAATTGTCTTTCTCTGAATTTCTCAGTGATAAAGCGACCTTAAGACTTAGGCAAAACTAAAAGTAGTTGCTTGTCTGTCTAATTAACACATCAGGTGCAGGTGTCCTTTTCCTCTCCTACCATTCTCTAGCTCTACAAACAGTCTGACAGCCAAAAAATAAGCTAAGTGTTCAAGCTGGACTGAAAGTAAGCATGCAATCCTACGTAGCTGCTATTTCAGAGCGCTTAATATGCTTTTCAAAAGGCAGGTGTCCACCATCAAGTGAGATTCCCTGAGATACAGATGGCACCTGCATAGGGCTGGGCTGAGGACCAAGTGCCATTTCTGAAGACATCTCAAAAGACTCTAAATGCTTGTGCTTTGGCAACAGAATTGAATCCTAAGTGACATTTTTAAAGTACTAAAATCAAATCACCTGCAGCAGTAGCAGAATGAACTTAATTTCCAAAACCTAAAGTGTCTACATTTGTTAGCATTGAGATGTTTCCATCTGTGTTTTCAAAGAAAACTGAACTTTTGTTGCCTCCTACCATTACTGTGTGTAAGATGCTGTGACAACAAGCTCTCCATGTGTGTAAGTTTAGAAAATAAGGCCACCTTTCTTCCCATTCTGGTGTAATGACTTTCAATGGCTCCATTTATTTCCAAGCAAGTTACAGCATAAGGCAATTTTGCCACTCGATAGCTTTTGGGTGCAATCTGTTTTTTCACTTAGTAAATAGATGAAGCTCTCAAACGGCCTGAATTCTTTAACTGAAAATAAAAGGCTAGAGACAAATTTAAAAGGCAGCAAGCTTTACCATCCTTCATGATATTTTCCAAAAATGAAATAGAAAATCACAAAATATATGGATGACGTACCAAGTTTTCAAAGAAAGGAGAAAACTGGAAAATCCTAATGAAACTATATCACTAAAGAGAGCCTATGGTAGTTACATTATCTTATGACTGAAGTATTTATGCTGTGATGGAGTGCAAATACTTTTTGCTGAACAAGCTGAAAATGCTGCCACAGGAGAACAGGCTGACTTCAGCTTTATTCAATTGCTTTCCTTTCAAGCAGTTTCTGATATTTCAAAGTAACTGACAGAATCAAGCCAAATTCACAAACTCAGTCATTCAAAAGGGTATAAATTATGACCTTTAAGATCAGAATGGATGCTTCTATCCACACTGTATTGTTGTAGCAGATGAAAATAATCGACTTCTACAGAGAGGAGCTGGTTTAAGGCTGCTGTGTGTGAAAGGGTGATGTGAATGTTTACGAAGAGCTCAGCTGCAAGCTGTACCAAGTAATCTGATCAGTGGCTGTAACCAAGTCAGCAATGACAGATTTGTTATTGCACCTAGATGCTGGGGATCACACAGTGCCAGAAATGGTGTGGTGATATTGTAGGATTAATGTCAGACATTGCATCCAGCTTGCAACTGGCAGAGTCACATATATCATTATTGCAGCAGGTATGACGTGAATTAAGCTTGCCCAGAGAGCACTAATAATAATACTGTACTGAGGAGTACCTATGGAACTGTTTATGAAACTGCATATCAAGGGAAAAGTATCCTTCAGGAGATGCTATGTTAAAGAGAAAAAAAAAAAAAATCCTGTGTGTCTTATCAAGAAGTATGATGTGGTAGAAAGTGCCACCTCTGTGTGATGCTGTGTGTGCCAGCAGGGATCCATGTCACACAGCAAGTAAAACAGACTTCCAGTGAGGACCTGCAGAGTTACCTGACCATGTGGACAAAGCAAGTGCTAAAAAAATATTATAAAGAAATATCAGGAAATGAGAGCTTGAAGCCAGAATGTAATAGGAAATGCTTACTTGTTTGGTAGAAAATAAGCTCTAAACAAGATTAATAGTTAGAAAAACACACAGACAGACAGAAAAATAAGCCAGGAGAGTAATAAGCCACTGACAGCTTTTCAAAGGCTGGATTTTCAGGAACAGAAGGCCATTCTTCATGAAACAAAGCAAGGTAGAATTTCCAGTCAGATGAAAGCTGCAACTCACTCTAAAAGAAAATCCAACAAGAGATTTAAAAGCTGGAGACACTGAAGTTTCCCATAACCACACTTAAAAAGATGAAAACATGTCCCCAGATTTGGCAAAGGATTTTTCTGAGTACTTCCAGAGCATTGAGTCCATCCTACAGCATCTCTCCCATCAGGATTTGAAGAAAACAGCTGATACTAGCTTGGAAGGTACACAGCTTCCTGAGCTGTAAACTGAATGAGGCATATGGAAATCACAAACACACTTTGTGCAGCCAAAGCAAATATTACTTGGTTTTCCAATGACATGAATCTGCAGTTATTCTGGCATAGGTAATGGCAGTATAATGGAAGAACTGAGATTTGTCATTCTACATCGCATCCAAAGTTGTGGTTCTCATCCATCTGATGTGTGCTGGGATGTGTTCAAGGACAAAACTGCTCACCTTCTACTTTGGTATGCAAGTCTGAATAATGACTTCAAGAAACCCAAGGCACAGCTCATCACTGAAAGCTTTTCAGACTTGTATGTCGTTCTCATATCTGCATTAAAAATGATTTAATGAATAATTTTGTTCCAGGACTGCATTCATGCATTTTTAATAAAATGTACATTTATTCCAACCTTAGCATTCTTCAGCATTCTGTATTAATTATGTACCAAAACTATGGAATGTTTAGTGTCCTAACTCATCATTTGACTAAGCTTACTGGAAGTATTGGCTCAGTTATGAATTCATTATCTTTTATTCCCTACATATCTCTGTGATGCAAATTTCTATGGCAGTGAAATATGCCTGAGTACTTCATTCCCAGTTAATGTGGTATTAATATAGCAATGAAATTCATTACATTTACAGATACCTTTTTTAACTAACACTAAATTAATGTTTGAACTTGCTTGATAGAGTCCTGCAGTTGCCTAAAGTTGGTTTGTTTGTTTGTTTGTTTTTTTGTTTTCTCAGATTAACACAGCAGTCAAGATATTTGTGTTGGCGATATTGCCTTTCACAAAAGGTGAAACTTTTACTTTTGTGTATCATCTGTTTGTGAGATGCTGGATTTTCTAAATCACAGATTCATTTTTGCTACTGCAACTACACCTCTGGAAGCGAATCTATCCCAACAGTAAGAATTGAATAAATAAAGACCTCTTGTAGATAGGAAAGCCCATCCAAGTGTTGTTCCCAGGATGCTAATGGCCTCCTGACACCCATCCCCTCATTGTACATCTGAAGTGTTTTAAAGGCCAGAACAAAGGCTGTACAGCTAAAAAAAGGAGGAGATAGACTTTATATGAGTCTCCAAATAAGGAAATAAATTATTATCAGTCTACAGTAAATAAGATTTTTTTTAAAAAAAGGGGGCTAAATTGCAGCAAGTGATAGATAGGCCCAGCATTGGGAAAAATGTACTGAATGGATAGTGAAACTCTGGGAAAGACTGTCTAGAAAAGCTGTGGAGTATCTGCTGCTGGAGGTTTTAAATGCCATTCAGACAAACATCCATCAGGATGGGGGATAGATAAACTAGGCAATCTCTTAAAATACCTTCCATTTTTTTTTTTTTTTTTTTTACGATTTTCAAAGACANTTTTTTTTTTTTTTTTTACGATTCTCTGAGTAGGCTTGTCATACTGAAATATTTCTTTGATTAGGGTCTGATGCTATGCCTTGTCTCCTGTACAGCTATTTATCCTTATGTTGTTAGAGACCTATGATGATGAATAAAAGACAGATGCCTAGCTTGTTCTCAGAAGACAGTTTTTCAGCCAGTTGATATCTGGAGTTGCAGACAGATTTCCTACAGAGCTCAGTTCTAGAAGTTCCTTTGTTTCAGATATAATGGGACTTTCTAGGTCAAGCATCCTGATATTTTCTACAAATATGTTTAAGTAAAGAACTCCCATCATGCTCAGACACAGGGCTGCATTCCTGTAACTCATCTAATTACAGAATGAGATCTGAGCTAATCCACAACTCCACTCTGACTTCCACTGACATTAAACCTGGGAAGTTTTATTAGTTATTTCTAGTGAGACAGGCTCACGAATGAGATCATTAAGGTTCTGGGAAGACCTTATAGCAGCCTTACAGTACCTAAAGGGGGCCTGCAAGAGCTGGAGATGGATTTTTGACAGGAATTAAAGATCACTTCTCACATGTGATAGAACAAGCGGTAACGGCGTTAGACTTAGGGTGGGTTTACATTAAATATTAGGAAGAAATTCTGTCCTATGAGGGTAATGAGACACTGGAACAGGTTGCTCAGGCATGTCATGGACGCCTCATCCCTGGAAGTGTTCACGGCCCATTTGGACAGGGCTTTGACCAACCTGATCTGGTGGGTGGCATCCCTGCCCATGGCATGAGAGTTGGAACTAGATGATCTTTAAGACACCTTCTGACCCAAGTCATTCTATGATTTTATAATCAGTTGCTAAGTTGCTAATCAGCTGTAATTTAGGAATTTGTTAAGTCATTGCAGACTTCAAAGATTAACTCACACTGAAGAAAATATTTCAGGAGTTACGGAGCCTAACATTAGCTGATACTGCTCCTGAGGCTTCCTCATCAAGCCACTCTGGAGGCACACTGTGAACTGACAAAGATGCTTGTTCAGACCACATGGAGTTGTTCTCATTCTCTTAAAATGTTTAAATGAAGTTTCTAAATTGATTCTGAAAATAGGACCTAGACTTTGAATTTAGCTGGTTTTGATCTAGGTGTCATTTAGGTGCTTTTGACAAAGTTGTATTTAGCACTTTCCAAAAGTTTCGAGGACACAATACGTACCCACAAAAATGCTTCTGAAGAGGAATAGATGTGAGCATATACATTCCTGGTCACATGTACTTTCAAACATCATTCTTAGCTCCTTAGCTCTGTCACAGCTACATAAGCCAAATGGTCTTGGAAGTTTGATCCTAAGTCAACAACTGTCCTGAAGGAATGCCCGGAGCAGGATGATGAGGATAATGTTACACTAAATCAAAGACAACAGCAAGAATTGTTGCTGTATTAGCGTTGGTCATAAGATGGTTATTTTCTTATCCACCAACAGTATTTTTTTTTAACTTTTATTTCTGCATTCTATTTTTAATACACTAGCCTATTGCTGATTTTAAACAATTTAATTCTGAATGTCAGTTAAGATCTCTGATATCAAACACCTACACAAACACCTTTGTGCCTTATTTGTGTTTAAGTTTTATTTCAAATCAGGTGCTTAACTGCAGTGCTTGTAGAATTGCAGAGCACTTGGATTTTAATTGTATCAAGTTCAGGCAAAAGTGACTATAAAAGCCTCAAAGAAAAGTAATAGTTTCTAAGTGCAAGTGAAAAGACGCTGAGATTTACATAATGGATTTAGTCAGACACCCCTACTGTTTTATAGAGGGAAAAGTGCATGTGCACAATAAATAAATTACACTCTGCCATCAGTAGGTTGCATCTAATTGCATTGGTGGCTCCATTTTTTCCCTCATGACTTCGGTGGGGTAGCATGTTAGAAAGCACATATTTTTTCATTATCCTATTTAATTGGTTTGATAAATCTGCGTATAAATGACAGAGTTTTTTATTGCTTCTACCAAATTACTTATATTTAAACCAGATCTTTTGTGTGTTTACATGTAAGATCTCAAAATACTGGAAATAAAAAAAAAGTTATTATTGTCTCATGACCAATATCTTGTTCTTTCACCTACTCTGCCTTCAGGCTGCCTTGATATGTGTGCTTTTCGTAGTCCACCTCCTAAATCTACTCACTTCAGGAAGGTGTTGGCTAAAGAACCTCCTTCCACCTCCATGAGGGTGTTTTGATCTTTCAACAATTCATTGCCAAGATGATTTTCTTGAAATGCTTTTCAAATTCAGTGAATCTCATTTTAATATGGCAAAGTATAATTTAGAAATTGTTAAATTATTAAATCTATTTTTATGGAGGCTGACCCTTTCTTTAAAAAGGACGTATATAGAAAATTGAGAGTTTTTGATGAATTTAATTTAGTTGGCTTCAATATTTATTTATCCTCTTCCTTCATACTTTTCCCTGTGTTTCTCTGGACTTTTTTTTTTTTTTTAAGGGTAAGGAGAATGGCTTAAATATGGT